>JAQFYT010001963.1:0-14318 GCA_034694925.1 Ceratophysella denticulata | reverse complement strand
GTGGAAAAATTGGACTTTGAACCCGCCTCACACGGATACAGTGAGTGAGTTCGCAGATACATGCACGTCATTATATAAATAAAGATGCCAACAATTATACACCACGAATTCAAAATTGGAATTCAAATTTTTTTTTAATTTTTTGAAGAATTAATATCTGTAAACAACTGCAGGCGACAACGCGACGGGCCATGGCTCCCATGGCTGCACATGCTAGTAAATAAATAAACAGCTAATACGCTTACTGGGCACGGTACTAACCGTGAAGAGTGTTGTGGATAGAAATTAAAGGAAGTTTTTAGTTAATATCGCTTCTTTTTATTCGTTTCTGAATTTAAAAGAAAAAAAGTTTTGAATTTGGGATTCAGCTCTCCATTGCAATGAAAGAACATTTTAAATGAAAATGGAATAAAAAACAAAAACAGGAAATGTCATGTTTTTGCAATAAGTGCAGCGAAATGTGTTTATTCTATTTCTAATTTCAATGCATAACAAATTGAATTACTTATAAAAGTCAAGAAGCGAATTTATTAACATATAATTTGAGGTAATAAACGCATTTTTTGCATTCGCACGCTTCAACAATTTGATTTTTATTAACTTGAATTAAGGTACAAATTCGTTACTTCCTGTTGCCTGTCTATCTAACTCTAACATCAATGTTTCCGTCATATATTTAGTGTTCAATATCTGATTCAAATTACGGTGTTTCTTGTTGAGGTATGATTCGATTCGATTCCCACAATTTTATATACCTAGGTAGTTCCATCCCACTTACTTGTTGGATGCCTGTATTTTGCCGCTAGCTAGATCTTCCTTATAGTACAATGCTCTCACGAACTGAGTCTCAAGATGAGTGTCTATCCCTATCATTTAGCTTTACAGTCTCGATTCTTGTGGTGGTGGTTTCTTGGCATAGCTGAGCAGTTAGCTTACCTGAAACGCTTTGGTCGTGAGTTGAATTGAAACTTGAAGGGGTTGTTGCTTGGAAAATCTCGCGTCATCGTCATCTAATTGTAGCAGAGCTACAAAGCAAAGGTAACTAAACTCGGCTGAGAATTGAGGTGACGACGCCGACAAGGCTTTTCTCTTCTGATAGCCTAGGCTTAGCATTCCCTATTCCTATGTATCCTATCTCAAATAAGTCAGCTTATCAGAAATCGCACGCCTCGAAATAACAATAGACATCATGGTTTGGTATAGGGATGAGAGAGTTGCAGGACTACTGTTGTAAAAAATACCGTTATTTCGTTATCTGACGTAGTACACCAGCAGCATGGCATGGCAAGGAATTTCATGAAACTGTTGTATTGTACCTTATGTGCAGAAAGCTGCAGTATTAGATCAGTATTAATATTCTGGTAACTGTGTTACGTGCTCTTTAATTTCTGGGTGAATTCTGGCTTGGTTCTTCATGAATATTTCGTTCCTGTTCCTGGGTTTACTTCGGGCAATGAATTATTCATTGTCATTAGGCTCGAAGAGAATATTTCAGTTTAATATGCGTCTGACTTGAGTTATTGTTTCATTTCTCTAGCGTATTAGTATATACATATGCACATAGTATTGTGCTCATGCTCCTGTGATGTAATGTGATATTACTAGATAAGTAATCATAATCATTAAAGGCCTTTGATGGGAACATAACTTTACTCGTTAATCACTAGTCGTTCCATGCGGGTCTCAATGTCGTCAGTTCTAGTTTGACGACTCAGTTTAATTTAAATTGTATGTCGTTCGCTTTTGTGATATGTGACAGTGTAGAGCAGGTGTCCAGGGTTCCAGGATGTGCATTGTTATTGGCGTAATGAGGTTTTGTAGCAGTGGTTAAACTTCAAGTGCAATGGCGTCTGTTGAGGTCGCGGAAGATGACCGATTAAATAATAATGGGCGCGGTGTTGTGACTGAATCTCATATTGATTCCAAAGACGAATATATGGAAGACCCTTTGCCTGATTTGGTGGGATCACTCCGTATAGCTGAAGAAGTTGAGCCTGACTTCTTGGAATCTACTGAATATGTGCTAGAAGACTTTGAGTTCACTATTAGCACTAGTGATGAGGAAGATGAGGATGATGGAGGAGATTCGGGATCTGATTTAGAATTTTATGACGCCACGACGCCTAGCAACCTCCTGGAAGACGTACTTGACACAGAAAATGTTTCAGTGGAATTAGAACTAAGGAATGAGGGTAGTGGCGGAGAAGGGGGTCCAGGTTCTGAGATAGTTAAAACGAGATTAGGGAATGTGAAAGCCAGGGCACGCCGAATGGCGAACAGTGTTAAGGAAATGGTGGGAAAGCGGAAGACATTCAGAACTAAGACGGTTCGGGTAGTGTATCATAATTTGGACAAACCTTATACAGCGAGAGTTAGTGCAACTCAGACTTTCAAGAGATTCTTAACTTTGGGACAAGGGCAAGGTTTGGAAAATCCGAACCTATTTTATTTGGCTGATTTTAGACAACAAGATGAATAACACTTGTCTGAATCTAAACGTAATTGCACAATTATATTTTGTATTGCAGAGCCACAAGCCTTCGGATCAATGAGTCAGTCCAGCTCCATCAATGATAATATTGGATCCCCCATTGAAATGGGGATGTCAGCTGAAGAACTGGAAGCTGCACGACAAGAGTGGCAGGCGGAATTGAATCAAATTGAAGAGGAAATTCAAACATTACGACAAGTACGGAGTTATTCATTTTAGTACTTTACTATCTCTATTAGGTTATTCAATATAGGTGTTAAGCTGTAAACAGTATCGACTGGGTGGGGTTATTCTAAAAACATTCAGCATTTCTAGCAGATTGGTTGGAATGTTGGAAACATTGAATTTTATTGGAATCAGAATTGATACCAAGTTGTGTTTTTTTATCAGGTGCTCAACGCAAAGACCAGAAGAGCTCATGAACTCAAACGAAAGCTGGGAGTTAATGTTTGGAATGAATTTGCCACTGATATGGGCCAGGGAATCAAAAACGTCCGTGAATCTACAGCGTAAGTTCCTCTTCCAGACATTTCAGGAATTAGCGCGTTTCGTTAGAACTATATTCGTGGATGTGGGATGTCGTCAATTCAGCGAATTCAACGGTCCCGACAAATAAGATTAGGTATCGCCATCGTCGAACATTGAGGAAAAGTTTGAGTGTCAGCTGCTACTTGCTGCACGACACGATGTGCTTCAGGAACACTTACGATATCGACATAGGTAATACAGATTGAGCTGCACTTTGACAGCTGGAATTTGTGTAGGATCTTTAGTTCGAGTTCGATATTCTTATTTAGCTTACTTGCTATTTGTATTACATTTGTAGGTATGAATCTTAACTTTCCTGTTATACGTTATATTTTATGCCTTTGAACTTTTTTATTCTAACCCAATGCTAGCACTCCTGAGATATAGTTTAGCATTTTTCGATACATTTTCTTTTAGTTTGCATCCTGTGTAGAGAATTCCTCTTATTGATTTTGTTTTATTTTATTATTTTCCATTTATATTGACTTGGCTCCGGGTTCCTGTGTTCGTGCTGTACCCTCCTGTGTAATTTAAATATTTATTTGACGTGGGTCCAATCCCGTCTCCGTCTTCGTTCGTACCGTTATTTTCCGTATTATTGACCTCTTCGTTCCCAACCGACAATTGCAACGTCAATTCCTCCTACGCTGAACGTGATACAATCTCGACTCAATCAAAACTCGATTTATTTTGGAATGGATTCATCGCCAACGATCAAAATCAAATCTGTTCACTTGTAGTGTTCAAAAAATTGAAGAAACTTTTACTGAGCTGGGATCGGCTGTAACATCTGCGCCTTTGTAAGCTTATTTCTTTTTATTACTTCTAACTTCTAATCAGAGGCAATAGGTTTTCACTGCATCTGTAGTTTCTTATTGAGAAGCTGAACTTCTTGAGTTCAGGTTTAAGTTCATGTTTCATGAAACCAGTGAAAGCTTTTGTACCCGGGTGTGGGTTTGGGTTTAGTACTTTTGCTCAACTCGCAGTTGCAGTTTTAGTCGGGTCATAATTAGCTGAAACATTTATATACACGTGACACGTGATACGTGATTGTAACGAATAGTCAAACGCCAAACCTCTCTTTCTCTCGTTTGGATTATGAACTAGGAAATGCAATTCCTTCTAAAACTGAAATCTTTATCGGTAGTGATTTTTTCAATACACAGTACAGTGTGGTGTGGCAATCTTCAAGAAGTTGTCGTTAGCCTTTGTGTACGCTTTTCAGCACATCATGCTTAGCTAAACACCAAAGAAACATAGCCCAGACCCAACGGGAAACTTATTAAATCAGTTAGTTAACCCAAGTGGATGCTGAGATTTACAAATAATAGAGTGTATACCCTGAAATGATGCTGGCGACTGACAGCTTTATGTCAAAAGCTACCCATATAATTCTAATTCATGAAGGATTTAGCGAGATAACTTGACGCATACAATTTGTAATGGAGATAGAGACCTGTTTTTAGACGCGCTGCTAGTATTATGCCAAGGTCGTAACTGGAACGTTTAACGCTTCTCGAGCAGTGAAAATATTTATATCATGTACTTACTTGGACTTTTATTTAACAATGCGTAAGGAAGTGTATTAGAGAGTAGATATTGGATTTAGTAGATATTGGAATCCTGGAACTCCGCTCCCGCTGTTCCAATGGGCTATATTTATTAAATAGCAATTTTAGAGACAGGAGATGAGCAAAACTAAATTGGAAGGCGGGTTTGGCAACTTCGAGAAACACAGCAGCCCAGCAGTCGCTACCGAGTAGGTCTGCCGTCTGTACGACGCAGTATGGAGTATGGATGGATAAGCTGAAGAGAGACCCAGCGCTGCAAGACGCCATGCGGGCGGAAACTCCGTGGGGAACCTCATATCTCTTGAGAAATCTAATTTGAGCGTATTTTAAAGTTAATTGAAAGAGATGAAAGTGGAAGTCGTTATAATCGGAACTGAAAGCCCAGTCGACTGTGTATAGGGATTTACCTGGTTTTGGTCTTAGTTTAGTCTGAAACTACGTCATTCTCGTCATTTACTCGTTTTGAAGCTTTGTGGTGTGCTTTGCAGCTTGTGTTTTAAACCTTTTGCACTAATTTAGTGAACGAAATTGAGTTTGTCTCCAGAACATGCCAACTCATTTTGCAGACCACAAGTGTGAAATTCACTTTATCAATTAACTCGGTTTGGTATCAATTTAGAAACCCCGCAGGCGAATGCGCTACTACTGCCCGGTTTTCAGTCGTGCATATACCAGCCTACAGTTAGACATGAAGGCTGTATATTTAGACTTTGAAGTCATGCTGAGAGAGCGAGAGGCATCCTCTGTTTTTTGTGTCTCATGCTGACTCAAGATTCGTCTATTTATTTCGTCAAGGAGTCGATTACCACACATAAAAGAGAGGGTGAGCACTAGTTTTTAGACATGACAAAGTTGGGGATGACGATCTATAAAATAGATTTGCATTATGTCACGATTTAGGAAATGGTGTCAGAATGGATGCTGTCAAAGTGTCATTTTACGGTCTCAAAGTGACATAGCTCTCAAGCGCCTGAATTCGCGTCGAGTTAACGAGTGACACGTTCAGAATTATGATGATGTATCAGTAAAAAAGCCTCCCCGTGCTCGCCCAAGCAAAGACTCAGTGTCTCCACCGACCCTAGAAAACCAGCTAAATCTAAAATCGAAATATAGTTTACATAGATACTTAACATGTATCATTCGGAAGATTGACGTAACGGATACTCGTAGCGTGCAGTATGATGCAAAATGCAAATGATAATCCAATTTCGAACAAATATAATCAGCACAACCAAACTTTCTATTATTTGATAACTGTCAAGGTCAAGGGGTGTTGGTGGCGATTTCTATCTCGCAAATAATTTGGCATTAAAACTCTGAACCTACCACTTAACAAGAACCCCTAATAGACCCTTCTGCCATTCAGTACCCAATGCTATACATTAGCCTGCGTGGCGTGATCTCCAGCTACGGTTGTTTAGTGTGTGTTGGCGAGTTAGGGCTGGCTAGTCTCCAGCAGACATCGAAATCGAAACTTTTAATTTTGTGTTTGTAACCGATTCCTTCTCAATAGATTCGCTCGGCTCAAAATCACTGAAGCGTTGTGTGATTTGTGGAATTGAAGAGGGGATAAGAGCCTAACTTTCTCCAATTTATCTCGCTTTGGTTTGATACTCTAGTATTTGCTTTAGACTTGGCAGAGACATCCGGAGTTCACTTTATGAGCCCGTACGGAGGGCGTTCGGGGTGGGAAAAGTAACCTTTCTCCAACAGTTTTCTTCAAGCCCTAATAATGGTCGACTAAGGAGAAGTGGGGATGAGCCAAATCGGTTTCAGAGTGCTCCAATAATGGCCTGGCTTCATCGTCCGAAATTAATTCAGTTGTTAGCTCTCCTTTCAACTCCGGAGATTAGGATCTGATTGTGAGTAAATGATGAACTCCATCAGGCTTCATTGAAAGGGTGCGTGCCACGAGCTGAATTCAATGACTTGTCCAGTGCATTCACGAAGTTCAGCCTCAATTACACATTACTACATTATTTCTATCATTATGTCTCAACCAGGAACTATGTACTGAGTAACACGGAAGAATGCTCCTAATAACATTATTCTGCTCTCGCGTTGCCATATGTGTCCTGGTTCAGTTTGGTGCTCTGTGGGTTACCTATTGCCATAAAAAAATGGCTAAGAATAATAATTCACAAGATTGGACTTTTAGATGTTTTGGGGTGGCGGTGTTCCGACATTAGGATAAAAATCCATGTAGGGCAAAAACTGCGTTGTCGGACTAAGCCGCGTTTTTTTTATACTATTATTATGCATTACACACAGAAATACGGGTATGAGACCACCAGTTGAAGTATATAGAAGACAGATTTACCATCACACACAGATATTCATAGCTTCCAAAGTTAACCCTTAGCTTGAGCTGAGCTAAGGGCTGGTTCCTCTTTAGTTCGTGCTTCAGTAGAGATCTTTGGAAGAAAGGGAACTACATAGATGAGCTTGCGATTACGTTATAGGAAGTTTGTAATCGAGAAATTGTAAGGATTCAAGTATGGGTCTTATCAGATATACTGTAGGGAGACGGACACATGAGGAAGATAGTCCCAGTGAAGTATTTCAGGTTTTTTTTTATTATCTCACGTGATGGACGTGCCACGACGCGGTACTGACCTTTCATAATTGATCTGATTGGTTAATTCTTGAAATTCAAATTTTTTATTTTCAAAGAAGTAAACATAAACAATGACAACTTTGATTGAAAAACTTATTGGTTAAGTAAGATGTACTAGTCTGAAGCGTACTTAAATCAAAATTTTCGAATTTCAAATAATTCAACTGTTTTGAACGTGTAACATTGAATCGCTTATCATACGTTACGTAGCTCATAATTATTCACAAGACATTGTGGTCAATGTTCGTGTGGTCATCTTAGGTGACGTCAGCAGTAGTGAAAATAAAAACACTGAGATAGCTATGACCTAGAGTTTATTTTCCCCTTATTACTTCTGACTCTCTCCGCTGGAGAAAGCACTTGTCTGTCTGGAAATGCATAGCTTAACATTCCTTTTATTTTTATTGTTCGTGAAGCGCCTTGAGTGACGGTTGTATACGGAGCCAAACTTAGAATCAGGGTTGTAGTTCGTTTGTAGGGTTTCTGTGTACTCTTTGTGTGAACGGAATAATTCTTACCTAGCAAAGAACGCTTGAAACTTTAGTTTAGAACTTAAACCGGTTTCTTTGCTGAGGCAATTTAACAATGTGTTGGATAGACGCATGCAATCTTGCATCAACTAGACCTTGAGGTCACACCACGGAGGCATTTGTACACTCTTGTCCATCCTGGACCCTTCGGAGCATTTGCCTAAATGATTTTATTATGCTTTTCCAACCCTGCCCTGCTGTGAAAGTTCATAAGAAAAATATAGAGGTAGAGAGGTTAGAAGAATAATAGGTGGTACAAATTGAGGAAATTCTTTCCTTCTTCATTACCTCTACAACCAACATACTTCGCTCTGAACTGAAGTCTGAGAAACGTGTTTCTCACATTCTCAAGGCTCTCTGCTCTACTCTGCTCAGAAATTCAAAAGGTTTTATGGGCCAGGGAAATTGGAAAAAAACAGTTTAATGAGCTTGTATTGTGTAATGGCCTCAAGTCTCCACGCCTTCCTACATCGGAGAAAACAATAATATTTAGAACTTAAGCACGACCTACTAGGTATTTGTAGGGAGTTTTATTGGACCGTCACATAAGCTATGGTCAGGTTTGTGATGTCTGGGTCACGTAATGTGCACAATTTTCATCTGTAGCGCGAAATTATATTAAGTGTGTAATGATGTGATATTACGACTTATGGATTTTACATGGTTTTATTGAACACTTAGTTTAACTTGTTTTGATGTGGCTTAGGTAGGACTATTAGAGTAAAATTTTAAAATCTACGATAATCAATTCAAGATTCAGATTCAGCATACAAAAACAAGAACAGCAGTTATTATTGAACTGTCAGTGTCAGTGGTTGCCAGAATGTTGTGACCCTCTCTACCCAGAAAGAAACCTACGTAAGTTATTATATCCAATTCAGAAGCATCTTGCTATCCTTCCATGCTACCCTCCAGAGTTTTAGTACCACTAACTTGTATCAAGCATGTTTTATTTATGTATGTGCCTTTTCCACATTTTGTGTGTAAGAGTGCGGCGGAGAAAGTCCGGAGATGGTTTTCTTCTTCGGAGTAAACGGGTATGACTCATTGGAATTTTCCCAGAGTATAACCCTTAGTTTCTTCTTGGTCTCCAGTTGTAGTCGTGAATAGTTGATGGTTTGGGATTGACTTCCACGTGATACGATAGAGTACAAGTTCAAGACTTTGGGTTTTGTCTAAGCCGACGCGTCAGTGTCAGGTAGAATGCTACATGTGCACCACAAATGATTTAGTATTTAGCTCCTAGTCCAGATCCACGAGGACGAGACGCTTCAACTAGCACGCATCACGCACCTGGTAATCTGATAACTGTATCTGAGATACAGGTATCAATGAAATCCAATGAAACCATAGGACCAGCCTGAGAAGGAACAGACGTTATTAATTAGATTGAGAGAATAATGAATCCGGCTGAACTACCTACACCAATGCTGAGTAATGTGATAATGTGCTGATGCAGCGGAGTCTGTTCATCGGAATCTTCACGTTCATGGTTATAGTTCAGGGCTTAACTAGAGAAAGTTGAACTGGACAGGCAGAGCGTAAAAGTCCGAACATGGAATTGAAGTCGAGGAATAAAGTCGTCTAATCCGATTCCCATGCCGGGTCTCAAAATAGCTTTGTAGGACTGTGTACGTACGGTACAGTTGGGTAGGCGTAGTGAAAGTAGGGACGAAGAAAGTTGGTAGGCAGCATGAAGCATGATTTAGTGCACGAGTTGGGCTCGTCTACTTATTTCTACTTCTTTCTTCTTTTCTTCAGGCGTGACCGGAATGTCTAAACGTTTCCAATTGCTCCCTGATTTCCGCCTTGTTAAAAATACATTTTTCTTTTCAGTTCGAATGCATGATTGTGAAGCAAAATGCGAGAACAGCTTAAACTGCATGCATTTCGCATCTTTAATTCGAAAAAACGGAGGCGTTTGAGATAATGGATCAGAGCTAGTAAAAGTAAAACCCGTTGAATTAGAAGGAGAGGGCTGAACGTGGTTAGAAAGGAGTCAGCAGGGAACTTGGCCCGCTGAAATGGAGACCATGTTGAGCGGATCAATACAACGCTCAGGCGTAGTCCGGGCTCTAGAATAGCATTTTTGATGGAACTTAAGCAGAGGCTTCCACTTGGTTCCTCCCGAATTTCTCGTCTCAACGTTTCTTTTCGGGTGGAAGGATTTGAGTCGGCGGGTCTATGATGACGAGTTTTATTTTTTATTTTTGGGAAAAGTAGACTTTTCACTTCCTATGGAATTTCCCTCTCCATACCACTGTCGGCGAGAACTGGAATGCCATCGCCATCCCACCAGTAAGCAGGGAAAGGGATAACTGCAATCTAGAAACGTTTACTGTAACACGAGCAACAGACCCTTTTTTATGGCCTTTCCCAGGATAACCCGAACTCATGATGATGGTTGGCTGCTTCAGCCATGTCGTAGAAATTTCATAGGTACATCATCTGCTTGGATCATAAAGATGACAGTACACTTTGGTTGTCGTTTGGCGTCTTCTCAATTTTCCCGAAAAACGTTCTGCTACTGGCAGGGTTGGGCTTATTCATGTGAGATTTGGCCTTCGTTTGAAAATTTTGTACATTTTTAAATGTATACTTAAACTAAACTAACGTAAGTTTCAATTCCTTGAGGTATAAATTCAAATAATTAAACAGCTTCGAACCCGCACTTTCACTTATCCGAATTAAATTGCCTTTCAGTGGGGACAAATCCAGAAAACCCTACCTGCTGGTAAACAGGAATTGTTTAAAATCCGGATCCAAGTTGTGCCAAATCCTGGAGCAAGGTTGAGTATACCCCAGAGTCTATTCGATTTGTTCCGCTTCAGCGTGTTGGAGACAGATAAGGCAATCACTATATATTCCAAATGATGAATACTGCATACTACAATCTACAATGTAGTTTCAGATCACACCAATATATATTAGCTAGTTCCCAGGCATGCATTGACAAAGTTGGGTATGGGGAGTCGATACGGCTAAGCCAAGCTCAGGACGGCCTTTTACCACATGCATGCCTTGCGTTGTTTGGCCAGAGAAAGTTCAGGCAGAGAAAGCAATAAAGGACGCTTTTGGGATGGTTTGCTCGATCCAAGAATGCCAAGGCAAGGAAAAGGCAGGGGTAGGTTCATGTGAAAGTGTTCATTCCACTACAAGTTCAGGAGTGTCTTCCAGTAGACTCTCATCAGTCGCCTCAAGTGGAACCTCGAGTCAGGATTTGCATTCAGTAAAGTTCTACACGGATTTCATCAGATTTTCATCCCCCTTCTACTCGTGATATCAGCTCATATAATTGTTCTACTCAATTGCTGTTGCAACTTGTCTTGTGTAACTTGCTCTTGGCAACTCAAGTTTATTTGTTTGCTAATTGTTCTCGCATTCGGTGTAAAACTCGGAGACGCTAGCGACATGGACGTGGCAAAGGATGTGTAAGTCTTAAATTAGTACTTAATTGCGGTGTTTTCTTTGAGTTTAAGTACGGGTTTTATTAGGAATTTTATTGACGTAGTGGGTAGTTTAGACTTTTTGTTAGGAAGAGTGAGCGCTATTGTTTGTGTTTTTGCATCATTATTTGCTGTTCGGTTTTCAGTTTCTTAGACTCTCCCTGTGTGTTTTTGGGTAGACATGCCGTGCGTGATTTTTAACGAGTTTCACTCCAGCAGCTCCTCATGTGAAAGTTTCAATTTCTCCGTATTCTAGAAATACCTATCCTAGCTTAGATAATATTTTTATCCTTTTATCCCGCGTAAACCCAATAGTATAAAATCAGGTTAGGGCCTTACAGATCGCAGCGGGGGCGGATTAAGTGAAAACCCTAGGGGAGGGGAATATCCCTGCGTCAAAAACTGTTACGTGTGTCGTATAGTATGTAGCATATATTCCCCCGTTTCAAGGTGTCTTGTGTCACTAGCTGTTAACTTTCTCTTTCATACTTTATTGGATTTTCTATTCCCAATCACAGATATAGCTGTAGTTCCCTGTACTGTACCGAATTGAGAAAAAGTTAAAAGCTAATTGTTGGTATATGTATTTATGTAAGGTTCTAAGGTCCAATTAAGGTGCTCTAATTTGATTTGACTTCAAAGCTAGCCAAATTGCAAAAAGTAAAAAAGGTTTATAGTCGAGCATGAGTACTTTGCTGATGCACTTAAGTGAATGAGAACGGAGTGATGAGATTTTCTTGAAATTCGAATTTGTAGACATGCGGAAGCTACAGAGAAAATTATAGTTTTAGGCTGTAACAACATCCGGCTTTAGTTTTTGTTTTTATCATCATGTGCCCCAGTTCACCTCCAATTTATAAGTAGATCAACGGAAATGACTGTCTCCGCTGAATTTAACGCAGGATATTCGCTCAGTTATAATCGTTTCATAAAACAGAACGTTCTTGGAATTGGCGGGGTGGACAAGGACTTAGCCTTGAGACAAGCTTAATTAGGCGAATCGGGATACATCGTAGTTGCTCCAGTATTAAATGGTAATGGTCAGTTTTATCGGTATAATAAATGCACATTTCTTCCTTCGTATAAATGGTGTATTTTATTAATGCCTAGCTCAGATATGTAGCAGTTTCAGGCTGATCTGTTATCTTGAAACCAAGCGTGCGTTCACGTCATTTCCAGAATATCCTGGATATAGATCCGGTGGCCTGAGCTTGGATAATAGAGTTTGTATGCCATTTACTGCTAATAACGAAGGTATGTTTTGCATAAATACCAAACCAGTGTAGTATGGCTAACACTCCACATAACCAATGACGAATGCGATATCCGACCTGAAATGTTTATTGGTTCGGGTACACCATTATGGCTTCTGTGTAGTTTGTTTCGTGGTAGACAGACCAACTCAAGGGGCCTCGTGAAAATATATAGATATCCCGCTCCGCTACCTGCTAACTTTTGACAGGCAGGTCGTTTATATTCGTCCTCGTAGGTTGACACAATAAGAGGAAGTGGAAAGGTTTAAGCACGAGCTACTGCACGGACTCCTAGGGAACAACGCTTATAGCTTTCACTCAAGTGCAAGTATACAAATACCTCAAAATAGCTTTGTGGATCGGGATATGAGAGCTTTTGAATTTTTTGGAGCTATGGATGACGTCGTTAAATTACGTAGGATTTTTGACTCACCCTGTACATATGTTCTTGAGTATATGCCCAGGTCAGAGAGCTTTGAAGTTTAGATATTGTTTTAAGTTTCAAGCCGTACATTTTTGTGCGGTTTCATGAACTAAGGGACTTGACAAGGGGACAGGACCGGATTTGTATTATGAATTTATTTAGGTAGTAAAACTTTGTTACAATATTTCAACAGATTGTTGGTCTCTCTTAAATTAATGCACAAAGACGTATGTCTTTTCTCGCAACCCATCATGGTGCGAGCTTACTGAAACAGTCGCATAAATGCATAATTAATTTAGCCGTAATTGCTCTTGTCTGACGATTTCGAGTTCCGTGTTTCGTCTATTAGCTACAAATAGAGTTACCCATAATTCATAACACAAAACTCCTCAATAAAGAATGGGTGGTATTTAATGCGGCACTGAGAATAATGAATTGGCACTGAGAATCATGAACTGGCGCTAAGTCGAACCTAACTCAAATAAAGCAAAGTCAGTGCCAAATTCATGATTCTCAGTGCCGCAGTAAATATACCCCATAAATAATTAGTGGGCCCTAGCGCTATATAACTACAGTATACTACTGGCTCGATGATTCGTTGTTTGTTGGTTTCTCTGGAAAACTTTTGTTGTCTGGATGTAGAACATCGATTTTCGCCGTTGGTCCCGTCTTGAAAGTGATATGCCCAGTCGCCTTGTCCTGTCCTCAAAACTTTTACAAATTAGACAGATAGGATACTGTTCCGCACAAAGAACTAGTGTTCTAGTACATTGGTCGCTAATTTTCCAGAGGGGGCTTATTGTTTATTCAAGGTCCACTCCTTTTCGCATAAAATCATTACTCTATTCCTTTATTATTTTCTAAGGTTTTGAAATTATTGTTTCGAGGTTAGATAATCCTTTAAAACTGACACCATCGGAGTACATGGTTCGGGGTTCATAGCAAAAGGCACGACAAAAAACAACTTTTGAGATTGACTTTCGGAAGTCAGGATTGTTTGGATTTTGGAATTCGATGGTTAAGGCTTAGATGGTTAAAACTCTTAGATTTTATGTTTTACTTCATACTTTACTTTTTAAGCCTAGTACTCAGTACCGGCGGAATCGGCGTGAAAAAGAGGTCGTGGAAAGTGACCTGCGCGAGGGTGGTGAAATTCGGAGTGAAATCACTTTCACCGGAGTTTTCACTTTCAGGATTCCACCACCGGTACTCACTTCGAACGAAATGGAAACCAAGGAAAAACAAAAGAGAAATGAGACAGAGCCCGATTATTTCAAATCATACATCGCAGATATTTACATAGATGCACAATCGTTTCTAAGTTCTCTGCAATTATCTCGATTCAAGTTAAATTTTAATATTTATATTTATCATTAGTTTTACTGTAATTCAACCATTTAGTTTTAGGTAACGCGCATCCTTTAGTTTTCGGAGAATATATTCAGCTTAATTTAGCAA
>JAQFYT010001962.1:0-14321 GCA_034694925.1 Ceratophysella denticulata | reverse complement strand
CAGAGATATGCGAAGTTGTTACCAGTACGGGTACTGGTAACAACTTCGCATATCTCTGCCTATACCCTGCATACCAAACGAACCCAAAACACCAAAACATAATTGGGCTCTTGTCGATAATTCCGCTCGGCACCTGTTGGAGTGATTTACATTGCAGTTATACAGACTTAATGACATATTGCTGGGTTGAGAAGATGAGCTCGTGCAGTTAGCCTAATTTGTTATGTCTTATGTCTGATTTCGTTTGCATATAATTCGTGCAAACAAGACCTGACTGTTACTATTACGTTATGTTATTACAAGTACGCGCACGTACCATTCAAATTAGGGAAATATTGATAAATTACATCGAGGGATAGGAGACCATTAGTGGCTTTGGAAGAAGAATCTCTCGTCTCTCAGAGTTGTGTGTAATAAAATTTTACGAGGATTAGGACCTCGACTTCCTTGACATGACTTGCTTGCCTTTAGCTTGGCAGCACCCAAAGTTAACCCAAATAGAATAAGTCTAAATAGACTTCATGTTGTTCTGAAAAAGAAGACACTAACAATATGTAACGTTACTACAACTCGCTTTTAGGATATAATTCACCCATTCCTGGAGTATATCCATTTCACCCTAATTTCTAGAACAGGGTTGGGTATGTCGGAGTCAAGGACAGATCGCTGGAATCGCTGGAACTGAAATATCGCGGATCCTAGTGTCACCACCAAAGTATCGGGTAGCGGTAGCGGGGTATTTCCTCTGTGCAAATTTTTTCATAACATTAACCTAAACCAAGTATATTTCTGAATTTAGCTCGCGACACTTTGGTTTTACGACACTACAATATGAACCTGTCATTCTTTGACACTCTGCTCGTCCCGATAGTTTTTCGTGATCCCAGTAAATCGAGCAGAAATACGACGACTAGATTTCGCTAATAATCTCCACATATGAATGATTTTACATCAATACTAAAACATGACGGAATTGTAAGATCGAGAATCATTGCTATTGTCAATCTTAAGTTCCGTGTCTTGTCCTGAGCTAGAAAATCAAGCAACCCTGATCTAAATTTTCTTCAACGAAAGATTTCCAATACCAATCCAATCCAACTATCGTTTTTCCTATTATCAGCAATATACTACAGCACAACAGATAGAGGTTGGAATTACAGGGAGACACAGTATATATCCACTATCATCCAATCAAGTCTCCAAATCAACCTAGTTAGTCTGACTTGACTTGGAGTATTCTGTGTCGGTATCCCTTGACTACAGACCGCCGCGGCTGTCCTTTCTACAAAATCCTATATGGAATGCACTCTCATACAAATAGTTACACAATTTATCTACTATTTACTTGTCTCCAAAAGTACTAGCTAGTCAAATGAAGCCGTAAGTGCGGCATTTTCTACTTTATACAGCAGTATGTATGGTATGTATGAAGTGTCTGGCTATGGCTAGTATTATTATTTCTGTGTAGCTAGCTGAGACTCAACTGGGCACGTATGGGGATAAATGGCCTTAAATCCAATCCAAACCAAATCCATGCCTATTTTTGGTACGTTGTTGGGTCTTCTGGTGTGGAAGCACAATGCATGTAAAAAGTCTTAGTTTAGGCCACGGGCGAATGCTAAATCCCTTGCTAATACCGTCCCTGTCTCAACAAAAACAAAGTAGGTAACGAATTGCCTCACGTCTCTATTTGTATCTCGTGTTTACATGCAGTTAAAAGTCCATAAAATGACAAAATACTTACTTTCCCCTACCGAGTACATAGTTGCAAGTACATACGCACGAACAGTAAGCAGTAAAAGGGACGAGGGTCTACATGAACGAGGGGCAAGGCATCAATAGGCTCATGTATATACTTTGACATATTGTCGCATTTTTGGAAATAGCTATCTATGTGCTGTGCGCTTACAGGAACACCGATTACTGTAAGATTCACGCTTCATATGTACCTTCATGTTGCTACCCGCAGTTTTAGAGATGTATCGATACTTTTTTTGAAAATCGAGCGATTAGGTTAATCAGGCTTTCAAATTTTTTTGATTAACCGTTGGAAATCCCATAATTGTTCAGCCGATTACTCGGTGAAATCGATAAAAGGCCGTAATCTGCGCCGATGAATCGGTCGATCTCTAATGTTAATGTGGCTCATGTGTACGAAGCAACTTTGCGAACCTTCATGCGCTGAAGACAGCCACACCCGCAAGTTCATTGCCGCGGCTTCTGAATGATTTGGATAAAGTTAATCCAAAAATATTCCATGTAGTCACATATGTACTACTGTGTATTTACATTCACTCCGAAATGGAACAGAAATTATGGGTCGGGTACAGCACAAATTAACATGTAATACGAATACGAGTAGGTATATCTTATTGTTAGTATAACCATTAGTACATAAATGCATGAATTGTTAAGTTAGCAGTTTACAATTTACTATTGGACTTGTATTTATATTGGACAAGTAAAGTAAAATTGTTGTTCAGAGCACCGATTAGCGACATTTCAGCTGGAGAAGTTAATTCTGGCAAAAGCATCGTAATTGTTCCGTTGAACGATTTAGAACTGTGAAAAAATAGTTGGGTTCATGACTGAATTTCCAGCAACGAAAAGTAGGTATGCGTTGAAAGGAAAATCGATATTGAACAACATTTACTGCTTCAGTGTAGCTGAGATTGTTCAGAATTACGCTACTGCTTAGGGAAATAAAACCGTGCTAAGCAAAACTGTCAATTTCTATGTATGCTAAACATAAAACAGAAAATCGCTGAAGCTCGTCCAACACATACCCATCGCTAATTAAATTCAGGAAGCGTCTCATACTATATGAGCCAGAACATTGAAGAAGGAATTAAAATTCATAAACTAAATACGGCACTGACAATTTGGACACAATTCTTTACTAGACCTGTTATCATTCAGTGCTACTGACTCTCAAAAATTCCTGAGACAGAACACGTGCCAGGCGTGGAGGAATGAAGCCAAAACACGCCATGCTACGTACATGCTCTACGTGCTCTTCCCAAAGAAACAAAAAATCAAGCTAAATGCAGTTAAGGAAACGAAGCAGCCAAACTGAGGCTTATTGGACTACTATAGTAGAAGAGTTTTCAAAAGAAAAGAATGTCAAACGTACCTGATCCCCTTGTATCGTCTTAGATTAGTTTCACTCAAATGTGTTGGAGACTCCATTGACTATTGACGAGAAGCCAAGATGCACTCACACTCAAGAAACATTCACTTTTTTTCCCTTAAGGCTATTTCAAATAGCTACAAACATTTAAACAGTGAACATCAACACGGAAAATTCGTATTCCAGGGTCATTATGCTATCGAGTTTACAACGTGGAGTCAAAATTCAAAGCCTGTTACAGGATAATCCTCCAGATATGTAGAATTTACATGCACAAGCCAAATTAAGCCACAATAACAGTACAGATAGAGATGGGAATTTCAATTCAAATGTTCAAATCGAATTCAATCCAGCAATTACACGGGAAGGCTCAAAACACAAAGTCAACCTCAAAAACACGGTGATAAGACCGAGTAGGATCGTGCTTGCTTCGTAATGAGCTCTCGTTAGGCTGGCTGCTGCCGACGACTATGGGATATCGGTGTATGTAGCTCAATTGTCAGGAAACGTTGCAGAAGGAGTAGAGTTGATTTTGATTAGGAATTCTTCAATTGTATTTCCATTCAACATTCAATTCAATTCACTACTGGTCATCTCCTCCCCTGAAAAACAATAATAAGAGTGAAAGTGAGATTAGGATTTCACGAAGGAATTGTTTAGATTCTTCTTTAGTTCTCAATATGCTATGTTCTATAATGTAATCAACTGGGCAATTGTTACAATCGAAATTCGAAATTAAAAATGAAACTTTTAGCATTTCTTGAACGAAATACATCACAATGGGTTATAAAATGCTCTATTATTACTTCCTCGTGTATTTGCCATTTATGGTAAAATACAGTGTCGCAATTTTTAAAATTTTCAATCTGATATATACTTAATACGATTTCCAATTAAAAAAAATGTCACCATTGGACAAACAACAGAATTTTGGTTTAAAAACAGTAATAAAATGCATAATTTTCGGAAGAAAACAAATATAAAGTCGGGCAAAAGCACAAATTGGGCAAAATAGGTATTTTTGTCTGTCCTTTTACATTTTAAGTCGGGCACTTTAAATCTCACCCTTATCCAACTATATAGGTACAGTATGAGCAGGCTCGTTTTCACACAGCCAGGATTAAATTTGAAGCGTTATAAATAACATACGAGGGCTATCCAAAAAATAGTTACGGTATTTGCGACAACGAAAGCTTTGGATTTGCTATACTTCCATTCAAAGGTTGAGGAAGCGATTTCGGTCGGAACAAATTTTCAAGCAGAAATATTAATCCTTTCAGTGGTTATCTCTATATCTCGGGATTGGCAATAACTTAATGGCTGAATAAATTGAGCGGATGAATACAATTTCTTCCCAAAAATTTGGGGTTCGGACCGAAATCGCTTTGTAAACGAACTGTAGCAATTTTCAGCCTTTGAAGTACTTATTGCCAATCCGGAGATACAGAATTTTGAACACAGTTTGCGACAACCCCCGTGCAAATCTTGAAACAGATCTACGGTAAATGCTGTGCGTTGGCTAAGCAGATCAACAACTAAACACTGAAACTGGGTAAATAACTTATGCCAAGCGTGGAAACGTAAAATACTGCAAAAACTGAGATGATTCATTTTACTTCACGGACATACTATATGAATGGTCTGATTCATAAATAATTTGAAGTCCGGTGTTACTGCGATCTATTGTTGAATGAAAATGAATGTTATGTTACTCTGAATGACTCACGGGTTGGAATTCGGAATCTTCTTTGTTGAGGTTTCCAGTTGGAGTGTTTAGTGTGTTATTTTATTACGAAATTCTTAGAAAATGTCTCCACTCAGAGAGACATATGCTAGTAATTATGTTCCACAAGAAAAGAACCCTTTTGACTCACCACTCACGCTCACCCCGTTTACACAACAGAAGAGGGTTAAAACTCAAATTAATAGCAATTTCAAGAATTCGGGCCCAACCTAATAAATCACATGTACGATGTTCCAGTCTGCGTTTTTCTGGAAAATCCTATTTCAACTTGTGCGTCAACCCTTACAATTTTAAGTTTGAATCTCAAATGCTATCTGCATAACTTGTGTGTATAAGTTGTAAGTATACTGTTTGCACTAAATGCATTGTGCACAAGAACAAAGATCGAGACTGGGCACAGAGCGAGCGGCGTCCTTCCTCACAGGACTAAAGCACTGTGAAGACTGAAGGGTTGTTGAGGCCTTGCATTTGGTTAAAGAATAAAGCTACGAAGTCCGAGTCCAGAAGATCTGCTATGGTGGTTGTGTATGAGGCTGAGGCTTGTACTACTAGGGTTGTTTTTTTTGTTAAAGTTTCTTCTTATTACATTGGCTTGGACTTGGTTTTGTTTAGGGAGGGTTGATTTCTATTTCATACTTAGATAGCGACAGCATGGGATTTGAGTCAAACAAAATACAAAATACATGTTTAGTTAAAGCCAGTCAATGCATTTATTTTTCAAAAATATTTTTCTGCATGAATTTTCAATCCGAAGAAAAAAATAGAAAAACGTTCTCAGGGAGAGTCGCTACAGAAATCAGAATCAAAACGTGATGCGAATTTATCGGGATACATCGAACTTCGAAGTTGAAGCTGAGGTGTAAGGCCTAGACGAATTTTTATTCATAGATATAGCTGATGCCTTTTAAGGTATGTACCAATTTCAAAGTTTTCACAACCCTGTACATTACAGTCCTCAAATTCATTGAAAGCTTTAATACGAATTTTGATTAAAATCAAGGAATTTAGTTCGGAAGGGTCATATATGTAAAATGATCCCTGATCCGCAATTCAGGTTGTCAGTCGAATAACAACCTAACTGGTAACTAAGGGACGGTTGTAATAGAGAAACCCAGCCTAACCTAACCTTAGCTACCAGTTAGGTTGTTATTCGAATGAGTGCTACAATTTTAGATGTCCAAGCATTTTTATATTTGTAACTACCAGCAAAATTGGTGCGCGTTGCGCGATGAAAACCTGATAATGATGAAACGTAAATTTATTTTATGTAAATGATTAACCTTTCAGGTCCTCTTACAATTAGTGTTTATACTTTCAGGCAAACTTTTGTTCCTAATAAATTTTTTTTGCGCAAAATAGAAACGTTACATATTTATTTAAAAAAAAGAATACCACGGCACGGCCGCGGCGGCGTTTTAAAAACTGCAGCAAAGCCAAACCAATTGACAGGACCCACCCAAGAACCCATATTCATTTCATGTCAAAGGGCTGCTCAGAAATCCGTCATCTAGTTGGAGAAGTGCTGTCGTAGCTAGTAAAAATTCAATTCAATCATCATTCATTCATAACATAGCCCTTGATGGTAGCTAATAACCGAGCACGTGTGTGCTCGCGTGTGAAGGAACTACTAGGAAAGCAAATATTAGCAGGGTCAGAGTCAAACGTCACGCGGAGTCGAGGGCGTGGAGAGATAGAAAGCCGATTGAGATCAATGTCGTGCATGGGAATTGGAATATAGCTCCAATTAGAATAGACGAACATTTCAATTGCGTGGAACTCTATCATTCGATCTTTGTAGTACGAATTGTAGTAATTGTAAATGGTCACTTTTTTGTCTTATTGAAATTTAAACTGATTTTGGGTAGAATCTTAATTTAAAAGCCAGATCTGGACGTACATATGTTTCGTTCCGTAAATTCAATCGAGATTACCAAGTTAGGTAACGTTTTGTTTTCGTTACCTCTGTATACGAGTATAATTTTAGTATATATTCTACAATTTAATGTTCAAGGTTAACCTTGTATTACCTCGTCTGTTTTACGAACCTTTTTCAAACCGGAATATGATTTATCTGTCTGTGTCTAGATTTGAAATTTCAAATGGGTGTATTCCGCTTAATAATTCCACTGTTTTTGTTGTGTTGTTGTAGTATACTGTGTTATTAAAATGCTTGCATATTTTCACACTGAATTAAGTACTTAATTGAACTTCAAGCGTCAATTTAGATGAAGACTCACAAAACTTGTTTTCCATACCCAAACAATAATTCAGAACACACCATTTTCACACACCCTTATTTCCCATATTCACACAGTCCTGATGAAATTCAGAGATTTCTAGACTCAAGCTGAGGTTCGAATTGTAAGTTTTACTTATTCGAAGGTTTTGGATGAGCACGGTATTCTTGATGTTTAGGTGTCTTCTTCCGTATTAACGTGTGAAAATTGACTGAACTTATTACAGTAATCATAATCACGGTCACAAGTTTCACACCTGGTTCCTTGAAAGTGAGAGGAAAACGCTTGACTATTGGAATTCACAATTTCAGAATTCAGGGTCCTTATGTGCTCATGACTCGGCGTTATACTTGGAAATAGGATATGGGGAAGTAAAGCTCAATTACTGGACATGATAGTGATATTGATACAGAGAAGAACCTGAAGAAGGGAGGCCTCGAGTAAAGGTACGAATAGGAATACGTTCGTTCAACTGTACATGGTAGCAAGCAGGGGTACTTTTATGAACAAACGGAAAGAGCTAAGGGCTCGGTCTCCGTGCCTGTTGTGGCTCTGTAGGGCATTGTGTAATCGTTATCGAAGTAATAAGACGGGCCCTTGTGAGCCCGACTACCTGAAACTAATAACATGTAACGTGTAATAATCCGGTTGAGGAAGGGACTAGAGGGGAGAGAGGTTTCTTGCCGTACCCTTGAAAAAAATAAACGCCTCAAGTGTCCATCCAACCTGAAAGAAAACTGTTGACGTAATCGCAGAACTGGATTCCAGTACAGGGTTGTCCATTTGGTGTGATTTTCTAGTTTCAGAGTATTCATTCAGTATGTCAATATGGACGAGCGATTAAACTTTTCTTATACAATATAATGGTGTAATTCTGCTGCTGGGGGTTTTGTGGTCGGATGTTAAATACAATTATGTGCACTTTCGTGTCCACGGAAGAAATTAAATTTAATAAAATCATTAGTTGAGGTAGCATTCGGATTTACGTGGGACGTTAATCGTTTATAAAATCGTTTATACTGATGCCGGAAAAAAGTTTTGAAAATTGAATTGACGTCATATAGTTTGAAATAGGTACTGTTAGGGACATATTTTTCTCAAATGCATTACGTCTATTGACGAATATTAAACAAGCTTATGAACTCTGCACGAATAATTTATTTATTTGAAGCACGTGTAAATTTGTAGAATACAAACAGATAATGTACATCTATAAATTTAAGGAATATGTACGCATAACAATAGAATTTTAATTTTACTTCATGAAAAGAAATACCTACGAAAGATGCAACAACTGGACAACCCTGCTAACCAAGAATGTTGGTTGGTGGTGTTCCGTTTTTCGATATACAGCTGTATGCGCAATTTCATAAGTGGATAGGTATGCATCGCGTTCGATCCTATGAAGGTATCTTGTTTGTTTGATTGACGGCATTCCTATCAAAAATCGCAAAATACCTCAACTTTAAGTGCACCCTAAACAGAAGTTGAAAGTCTGAATGGCAATTCATAGTGAGAGACTACTGTATTCATAGATGCAGTTAACACGGTATTACTAGTTTCGGAAAAATATATTTTTCAAAGAAGATCGAGTCCCATCTTATAGAAACATCTAACCCAAATGTATGGAAAACGATCAATGCAACATATGTAGCGCAGATACTTTAAATGCCAGGATAATAATTATGCATGTATATTTAGTCTTCCTGGTCGGTAAGCTAATTATACTCGCTATCGGCGGAAATCTAAAATTCGTTCTGTATATTGCCTTACTTTACTTCTAAGTACGAGGGTTGTCGCAAAAATAATGAGGGTACTTTACCTTCGGATTGGGAATACTTCAAAGGCTGATCATTTGATAGTTCGCTCACAAAAATATTTCGGTCAGAAGCCCAAATCCCTAGGTAAAAATATTGATCCGTTCAGTTCCCTGTCTGAAATGAAGTTCTGATTTCAACACCATTGTTAGCAAATAATTAAGTTTAAAACCTTTGAAGTACATATTGTCTATTTCGTAATACAGTGCCCTAATTATTTCTGCGACAGCCTTCGTCAATGAAAGGTAATCGCAACCAGTCACGTTTGAACAAACGCTTTTGTTTTCTAATAAATGTTCATCGTAACCGTAGAAGATCAAGTCATCGTGCACATTAAGATATTGTGCCATTTATTCACACAACTTAACCGGAAAAAATACTGCTTGGAGAATTTTCATTTAGAAATAGCTCACTCGTCTTAAATTAAAAGAATATTGTGACTGATATTGGAAATCGACAGAAGTTCCCATAGAAAAGCCTTAAATAAAGCTAGCAATCGCCAATTAAGACTACAGAATAAAAATGTTATTCCACACCACACCACAACCCCCAAGAAGAACACAAAACAGTGATCAGATTAGTCCAGGTAACTCCAAACAAAACATAAATCAACAAAGTTTAAATTAACTAACTTAAGTAAGCACGAGAGACGTCCTAAAATTCCTAAAAATGCTCAACGCAAACTAAATAACAATAGGTAGCACTTGTACCTAATACAGAACTATATAGCCATAAAATAACCTAAAACCACAAAAGTTCATTAAAATAACTGGCTGACATAGAAACACGGAAGGCAGAGTTTTAAAAATGCTCCGAGCGAGTAAACTTAACAAGCTAAATAGCTCAAAAAGGAACATAATAAAACAACAAAAAATCAGTGGTCGGGTCATGTTTATCAGTTTAAAATTACTAGTTAAAAAAACGGTACACGTCTAGTTAGAGAACACCAGTAAGAAAAAGAAAAATGCTCCGATTCGTAGTGCAAGGTTCGTAAATATTCAAAATGAGTCAAATGAAAGAATAATCAATTACGACTTACAACTTCCAAGTACAGCTCATAACACTCCTGGGAACTCCAATGCCGTTCAAGCAGCGACGATAGTATGTCCCCTGTGTAGATTCCAAATAGAGTCTCTGAACAGCCGACTTCCAAATCCCAGTTGTCTTCCGCCCTTCAACTTTGAAAAAATCCCAACGCTTGTCAATGCAAAAACGAAGTTCCGGAATTTCACTGGACTTAAACTCGAAACAGAATTCCGTTCTGTTGTGTTGTGCCCCTAATTGAGTTTCGTAGTTACTATTGTAAGCAATCACACCAGTTTCGTTCTCGGGCCCAAGCTCACTGAAATAGACTCCAGAGCCATTTCGTGCCGTTGAGCGCTCATCAATTCCAATGAACATTTGACGAAAGATTTTGTTGGCATCTTCACGGGTTGTGTAGTAGTAGAGCTTCTCAGGGGCGGCTGGGTGTTGGAAACTCAGGTTAGTCAAGTTCCGTTCACAGAACAAGATTTCCGGCTGGAGACTCAATTCGAAGGCTTCCAAGCGCCGCTTCTGAATTGGGGGCTCGTCGTCTGACTCCGATTCAGACGGAGTAATACTTCGCTTACGGTTTGATCCTTCACGATTTTGACCCTTGTTCCACTGTTCAAAGTGGGTTAAGTCTTCTCCCGTTGGAGCATTGAAATAGCGAAGAAGTTTCCGGCGGCAAGGTCGAGGTCTCGGATTTGGAGCTCGTGAGGAGCATGGAACTACTGGAGACAATACTGGCGAGGGTGATGAAGATGATCCTGAACCGATTTCTGAAGAGTATGTTGCGGAGGGTGGTGGAGAGCAGGCTGCAGAGCCGACTGACGAGTTAGCAGGAGCAGTACATTCAGTAAGCAAGCTTCGGTCTGCACCCCGAGAAGTCGCAGAATCAAATTCATAGTCCCGCATTCCACTGCTCTCGATAATTACCGGAATTTGACTTTGCATGGCAGAAATTTGGTTCGGCATGTGTTGAACCTGCTTCTTAATTATTTGCATTTCATATGGCATTCCTGGCATTGGATTTTCATATGAAGAGTACGGATTTTGCGGTGGGCCGAAAAATTGAGATTGGTTGAATCCAGGATATCTTCCAAGTAGCCCATCATCAGCGCAGATCACGGGCGGTCTGTAGTAGGGCATAGGATGGTAGTAACCCATTCCCATGGAAGCATACGGGTTGTAGCTGTAGTCGTAGCCGGGATAGCCGCTATTGTATGAGTAGCCTGGCGGAAAGGGGTGTCGGTAGTAAGGGTTCAAGACCAAGTGTGGATGATTCCGGCAGCCCGCCGGAATGAAATTGGCTGCCTGTTGAACGTGCTCCAAAGCCTCTGAAGTTGTTGATTCGTAGCCGGAAGACGCTGACGCAGATCTTGAGCGAAGTGAATTCGGTATGTAGGTCGTACTTTGACCGGCGCTTCTGTCGTCTCCAGTTTCATGTTTGATGTCCTCAGGTGGAATTATGTTGATTGTCGGAATTGGGCGTTTGACCCTCTGTTGCATCTGTTGAATTGAATTGAGCAAATGGATATATTTTGGTGCAGAAGTACTGGCAATCGGCTTTAAGACAAGTGAACCTTCTAGTTCACATTCTGACTGAATTTCCAAACGAACCTGTTCAAGCTTAATTGACCCTGGCTGCGGTTCATCGGCTGAGGGCAAGTCATTGACGGTGCTAGTGGACGTGGAAGTCACACTGTTCATGTTGAAGGGTTTCTGGAAATACAAAAAGTCAATTATTGTAGTTAGGAAATATGTTGATAATAAGTTCACATCAATTAGGATTTTCGATGAGGCCGAAAAACGATCTTATCTTGTAACATTATTTATACTCGTAAAACTCTGAACGCGTTTTAAAGCTAGGATTACTCGCAATATCCTTCTTATTTATGACCTACCTAGCCTCAGTACACACGTGCACCTAATTGACCTTAGACTTGAAATGACGACGTGTGTGACCAATACCATGGAAAGTATATTTACGTTATCGCCTATAATTCTATACATAGATACCTGATTTTCATTTACAGGCATTGATACTCGAAGGGAAATGTTTTTCTGAACACTAGCAGTTTCGAAGAAGTTTAGATAATTTAATTTACCTTCCAGACAGTTAGTTTCCACCAGGTACCGACAAAAAATTTACGATTATTTACGATAGGTACATTAAATAAGATACAAATGAGCTGGAAAGAAATGCAGCAATCATGGGTTGAGGGTGATTGACTTTAGACTTTAGATATGAGGTGGCCCACACCGTTTTAAGACGGCTTATTATTGAACGTGCCGACATGAAATGCTGAAACTTGAAGCCAAACGTGTTCCAACAAAACTATTTTTCGGCAAGTTTTTCTTGTCGCCAAGTTTCAACATTTTCTCGGCAAGTTTCAGCATTTTGAGCGGAACCCTTAAATGAAATCCTTTTAAGACCTCAAGAAGGCTTCATAATGCTTTCCCATGATGTGCTTAATTTGGCCAAAAATCTGAGTTTGCACTGAAGGACGCATTGTACATAGTTAGTTAGATAGGTACCATTCCTTTATTTCTATTTCACATTTGCGACAAATACTGTATTTGACCGCTAACGTTCATTCCCCATAGAAAACAGGGTCTAAAACAACCTCATCAGATGCAGAGGAATATGACTGCGAAAAAATCTCCACGTATTCATTGCGACGTGAAATTTTTTTTTTAAATGAAGAATTGGTTAATTCAGATATGCATAATGTACATCCAGTTGAACCTACCACCTCAAGCCATTGCAGTCGCAATACACGCTTGTCGGTCGTTTACAATCAGATGTATATTTACGAACTAAAGTCTACTAAAAAGTCTACGGATATGTCGCTTTCTTAAAAATTTGACCAGCAAGATCTTCCACAATACTTTATACAAAAGTTTGTTAAATATAGCTTACCAAATACTGAGGAATTTTAATTAGAAGAATTTCCTTATTGTTCCTCCGGTTAAACGACGTTTTCAATTTAATTTTTCCCGAATCATCCAAGCCTGTGTACAAAACGCGGAATGAGCGTATATGTTGACTGACTGATGGAACCCGAGCCAGGGCAGAACTGTGAATGTTGAGAAGTGAAGTCCTGACCTCAGAATAAGTGAGTAATAATAATGAATGACAACCAATATAGACCAGGATAAGAATACCTGCAAAGTTAAAGTTAAACTGCAACAGGTTTATTGCTGTTCATTCTATAGAATTATCTATTCGTAGGTATTGGGTAACGTTTTCACATCAGAGTTCTCTGGTTTATTTCACTTCGAATATGTAAATTTTTGTACAACTCAAGCTTAGGCTACCCCTTAGATTAGACCTACAAAAATATTCCCGATGTCTGGCCAAACTTGAAACTAAATGGAAATTTACAATTGGTCAGGAATATTGAAAACACATCCAATGAGAACCATTGCATCGAAGCGGCAGGTTACCAGCGTTTTTATCATTTATGGCGTTCGAAAATGAACCAAACTGTAAGAATCGACTTATAGTTTATTACCAAATGGAAAGTCTGGTAGTTATGCATAAACCTCTAAGTCGAGCTAAATTGAGTTGTACTAAATATGATAGACCGAGTGTATGTCAACGAACTTTTAAGGCTCTAAGCCAATAATATTCAAGGTACAAAGCGTCAGCAGAGCCAACCTTCTACAGACAGCTTGAACACTCAACCAGTTTCCACATTAATTATTTATTGTGTATAAATTGGAGGTCTATTTCTACACTAAAACTATCACTAGGTACTTTAATCTAATCATATAAAAGTACGCAGCAAAGAAAGTACGTACAAATTGGAATTCTAAGTATTAAGCCATAAGAATACTTACATAACGCTGGGTTTCAGTCAGTAAGCAATGGAATTACAATTTTAGTCATGGAATTATGAGTCACTGACCTATGATTTTACGCAGGTAAGACTTAAACTGCAATCGAAAGATATCCAATCCAGTTGCAGGATTTTGTTCATATGCTTTCTCGTGGTCGAGGTAAAGTAGGAATATATTAGTTGACCTAATGCATTTTAGATACCCAATAGCAAAAGCATACAATTGACTAATATTTTGTAGTGAACAATTTGGTTGTAATAAGGTTACTGAAAACACAGAGACAATTAATAACTTATTGTCACAATATGAATAAGATATAACTGCGTTCCCGGGGGCATATTTCCAAACGGGTGGCAAATAAACGTGCAATGAAAAATAGAATATGCCATGAAAAAAAAAGACTTTTGCCATAAGAAATGGAATGCTGCAATAAGTAAAATTGGTCTATAATTCCAAAGGTTAGGTTAGTTGTTGGCAGAGTATAGGAGTATATTATGGTTGTTGGTCATTTGGGTATTTCAAAA
>JAQFYT010001961.1:0-14328 GCA_034694925.1 Ceratophysella denticulata | reverse complement strand
GATAAATTTTCAATTCACTACGTGGCTATTTACTGAAATTAAAGTTCACCTGACGACAACCGTCTATCTAGTATCATATTGTTAGAAAAGTTGTTGGGCCTCTACCGACCGATTCTGGCAATTATATATATTAATTTGTTTTTCAATTCACAGTTTGCCATATACGGAAGCTTTCTTCATGGAGGTAACACGGATGAGCTCCATTTTATCCGCCGGGGTTCCGCATGCAGCCACGGAAGACGTTGAGTTCCATGGATATCATATACCAAAGGGTACAATGGTCATGGCCAGTTTTTACTCAACCCATCATGACCCCAAGATTTGGGGGGACCCTGAGAACTTTCGTCCGGAGCGTTTCCTGAGCGCAGATGGAAGCAAGGTTCAGAAGCACGAGTCGTTGCTGCCTTTTTCAACCGGAAAACGGGCTTGTCTGGGAGAAACATTTGCAAGGAATCAAGTTTTCCTATTTGTTACCACTTTAGTCCAACAATTTGACATTCTTCCGGAACCGGGAAAGCCTAAACCAACCTTGGCTGTTAAACAGGGAACAACGCTCCAACCACACCAGTATTTTCTAATTATGAAGGAACGACTCTAATCGAAATAATACTACATCGCTAGCTTTGACGCATATTTACTGACATAATAAAATTGCACATTCAGATATAGGAGTAGTCCAATTAACCAGAAATAAACCGTTATATTGACCCTGACAAAGCTAAATATTTACAGATTATATACCTGTATTATTGAACAATTCATACAAAATGTGAACCCGAGTAACGTGAAAATGGTATAATTTCTTTGCGTGATGATTAATTGCGTGCATCAATCCAGAAATAGCCAGATACCTACTTTGAAATAAATACAATTACCTGCCATAGCTGCTTTTATACTTTGCTGGAGCTGGAGGGCACGCTGTTGAAAAAATCTACAGATAGTATCTGTATTTACAAAGCTAAAGTACACATTATATTTTGTCACGCTAAGTATATATATTTTCCAAGTTCGAATTTTAAGCAAGCAATGGAACTGTAGCACAGCTGAAATGAACGCCAGAATTAATACCAAAAATATGAACACGAATTCAATGTGTATGTGTATTCAAAATGGATGTGGAAAAGATGGGTCTTTGAATATACAATTGGCACAGATAACAGAATTCTTTTGACCAGGACTATTCAATGTCAATCCATGCAAATTATTAACATGGGATTATGCATGATTTATGTTTTGATGCTACTGTTTACTTACAACTTAAAATGTACATGTCTAGGTGACCCTGCATGAAACCTCGTTATGTAATATGTACTGGATTCCGAGTTAATTGCATTTAAGCCTTCAAATAATTCACATCATCTTGTGCACTTCCAAATCCGACAGTGATACCAAATATGCGCTCAAAATTCAAACTTGTACTTGTGGTAATAGTATATTCCTGTTTAATTTATGGTGTTAATTCAGAAGATGATGACGATTCCGAAGATTCAGCTGAAACCACAGAGAAACCCAAAGACGAAACCAGTACAAAAATATTACCCCTAAATTCACAATTCAATTAGTATTTTGAATCTATTTTTTTAGTTTAAAATGTCCAGTTTTGAATTACACTAAATTTGAAAACCTATAAATCAGGTTAAATTGGATGATTTACAGACGCAGTTCCCATGTCCAAAACCTGCCCAGCCGGATGGACCAGATACAAGTACACGAAGTGTGTCAAATTCTTCCAAAAGAAGAAAAGTCAGGAGGCGGCCCAGAAGGCATGTGAAGTCCTTGAAGCAAACCTGGCCTCAGTAGCCAATTCCATGGAAGACATTGATTTCATGGTAGCCCTAATGAATAAAGCTACCCTTTCAACCACGTTACCGGAAAGTGCTTGGCTGGGCGGAATGAAGAGAAAGTACGGTCGTTGGTTCTGGCTTGACCTAAGCTGGTTCCAGAGAGAAAGGTATTACTTGGACTACGACCTCAGAACGCACAGTGAAACAGAATGTCTGGTTCTGAAATCAGATCCCGAACCCGCCTCAAGATACGTCTCACCGCCTGGAAAAATGATGATTGGCATTGACGGTCATAAACTAAATGTTCGATTATGTGACGAGTCACACGCTTTTTTTTGTCAGAAACAGATCGAAATACCGGTTCAACGTGTTATTCATGAGTATATGTAATCAAATAAATTCAACAATATACAGGGAATCTTTCCGTTAACACGTCAGTCTGGTTAAATCAATTGACTACTGATGGTAAAACATATACCTTAGAATAGAACTTTTTTTAATGGGTGGACGTGGACATATGTATTACAGAAGCTTCAAACGTCCGCTGCTTATACAATCCAAAATCCGGTGTCATACACGTGTGTGAGTATATCTGTGCTGTTATGACATATTTAGATAATGATTCTTTAAAATTCAACTCTCAACTATGGAAACATTCAACATACCTAGTGAGCTCGTCTGTATCCTGAATTGTTTAATTTACTTCATTTTAACCAGATATAGATGCGAAGGTCATTTTTTTCATCCACTCGCACTCATAACTATGAATAAGTGTTGTACAGACAAGTTATGTAAGTTTATAAACTCATATGAAGCTGCTGAAGGTAACAGAACCGAAAGTCATCACAACAACATTGCGTACCACGATACTAATATAATGAAATATGTATTCATTTAGTCAGTGCCGGGCTTTTATATGCAGCGTTCCAAGCTTCAAAGTTTCACACTAGAATAGTAGATAAACAGATCATTAGCCAATAAAACCACAAATATCAGTACGTGTTAAATTGATAAGTACTACATTTGTATTCCTAAATTCACGAAATGTTTTGGCTTTGGGTACTCGTAGCAATATTTGCCATAATCTTCTCGCTGTACAAGTATATTGAAGGAAATGAAGGACACTGGACAAAGCAAGGTATTTACTCCGTTCGAAACAAGGACCGAGGCTCCTTTTGGGACAGACTTCTATTCCGTGAACCAATTCACCTCTTGGACGTCAAGGCTTATCAGCTAATTAAAAAAACCCGCAAAGATGTCAAAATTGCTGGAATCACGCTATTCCGGCATCCAACTCTCTACATTATGGACCTCGACCTCATTCGAAATGTTCTAGTTAAAGATTTTGATCATTTTGTGAACCGCAGAGTGTTTGAATTTAACGATCCAACAGCCAAACTTATGCTTCTCAACCAAGTGAACCAGGAGTGGAAAGATTTGAGAGCCACCATGACCCCAACATTTACTACAGGCAAAATCAAACGCATGTTCGGGGTTTTCCAGGAAAGCGGTGAAAAAATGGTGAAGTTTCTTCGAGGACAGATTCAGAAATCGAGTAATATTGAAATGCAGGATGTCTGTGGGCGTTACACATTGGACGTCATTGCTTCGGCCGCATTCGGTGTGGATAGTCAAAACTTTGAAAATGAGAATGCTCCATTTGCCGTCCATGCTCGTTTACTTCGATTCAATTTAAGTTTCAAGGTTCTTGTAGCATTCGTATTGACCATGATTGCACCCAAAGTGGCCAGTTTCTTTCAATTTTCACCTGTCGATAAGAAAGCCATCGACTTCCTCGGTGGCATTATTAAAGAAAGTATTCGACGGCGAAAGGAATTAGGAGAAAAACGTAACGATTTCTTGCAGCTCATGATTGAGGCACAGAATGACCAATTAGCTCAAGACAAGGACGAAGTTCTGGATGATTTCGAGAAAGATGCCAGAGTTCAGGGATCGAAGAAGTATGAGTTGACGGATGAAATTCTGATAGCACAGTGTAATCTGTTTTTTGCTGCGGGCTCCGATACCGTAGAAACACTGTTAATGTGGGCAACCTATGAGCTGGCCATTCATCCCGAAATTCAAGAAAAGCTGTATCTGGAACTACGTGAAGCAGTAGATTCTAATGGTGGAAATCTGAGTTACGACACGGTCGTACAATTGAAGTATTTGGAAATGATTATTTCAGGTGAGAACATATATTTCTAACAGTAAATCTTCCTATTCTGTGTAATATCAAATTGCATAATTAAACAATTTTTACATTGTGGTATTATTAGAAACCCTTCGAAAGTACCCTGCTGCCCTTCGTCTGGAACGAAAATGTAATGCAGATTTCAGTGTCCCGGATTCGACTCTTGTCATTAAGAAAGGCACACACGTCGCAGTTCCTCTTTACGCTCTGCACCATGATTCTGAAATATATCCGAATCCACATCAATTTGATCCCGAGAGATTTAATGCGGAAAACAAAGCGACCCGTCATCCATATGCATACATGCCATTTGGAATGGGTCCTCGGAACTGCATAGGTAAGTGTGATAAGTGTAATTCGTGTCGTGTTTGAATACATGAACACTCAAGTGTTTATGAGCCTTGTGAGAAATATCATTTAAGAAATCCTAATTTCTGAATTATTTTATCTTAGCTATGAGATTTGCACAAATGGAAGGTAAAACCGCAGTGGCCCATTTGATACTCAACTTCCGAATGTCACCATGCACTAAAACGGATATTCCGATGAAGTTCTCAACATCAGGTGTTCTCAAACCGGTCAACGGATTATGGATAAATCTAGAAACCCGTGAATAATACCTATTTTTGCTCGCATTTTTCAAGAAAACCGTTTACTAGTTACCATCTCTGCACTAAGCATTTAAGAATTAATCCATTCTTATTTTTCTAATCATGGGTAGTAAGTATTTGTACCAACGTTACATATAGCAAAATCAAATACCACTAATTGATTGAAATTAAATATTTATAGTTTTCAGCTACAGAAATTAATTGCATGCATCTATGAGCGTAATTTATTTTCAGGAATACTATAGATGCTGATAAGTAGGCAAGTACATTAGCGTTACAAAGTGACACCCTTACAGTAAAAAAATAGGTATTAGTTCTGTTCCGCAATTTCTATACGTGCATCCGCATCGCAACCCGGTCGAGTAGAATCGGAAACCGGATTCGGGGTGGTAATAAGTTTTTCAGCAAACTATCCAGACCGCATTTTTCCAAACCATACATTGCAGGTGCAACTACGGTGTGTATTCTTATGGGAATCACTTGTCCGTTAAGCTCCCGCAGGGTTAGGTTGGAGAATGTGACAAGTTGACTCATCAAATAAGAATACACGCCGTAGTTGCACTTGCAATGTATGGTATGGAAATATGCATCCAGACCAGACGAACCAAACCTGTCATTGATGTCATTTATGTCAAACGATGTCATTGAGTACCTAGTTCATGAAGATTACAGTTTTATTCTGTATTGAGTATTTGTATTTAAATTATCACGATGTGCGCTCATAAAAAAAAAATGACCCAAAATTTTACGGGTCGGATCGGGTACCCCAAAAAATGACCAAAATTTTACAGTTATGATCGGGTAACCCTAAAAATTACCCGAAATTTTACAGTTATGATCGGGTAACCCTAAAAATTACCCGAAATTTTACCGTTAGGATCGGATAACCCTAAAAGTTACCCAAAATTTTACCGTTAGGATCGGATAACCCTAAAAATTACTCGAAATTTTACCGTTAGGATCGGATAACCCTAAAAATTACCCGTTTTATATGTAGGATTGGATACGGGTTGTGTCGTCGAAACGTCAACCCGTTGCGACCCCTAGCTGAGATGTATAAATATCTTTGAAATTCAGCAACGTAGTTCTTCAATTGGTTTTAACGAAGCAGTAAATTAAACTAAATTCTATTGCTGAATTGTAGAGCAAGGTCACCCGTGATAAATGATAATATATACATTTTGCACAGAGGCTAATTGGAATTAGTTTCCATTTGGCACCCCGACATCTCTGCAGTTGAGTAATAGCTCTGTTCTGATCTGGCTTCTGGAAAAAGTTACCGTCAAAGCAACCGTTTGTTTTGTTTGTGCATTAATATCCGCAGGTTACTTTATTACCAACGCTAACTATTAATCATTATTGATCATTTCTCACTACTCTGATCCAATTTATGTAAATAATTTGACTATTAACCTGTCTGTTTTAGGTGAGCCCTACTTCTTACAGATTTCAAAATGGCGAAAGCAATTCTCTTATTTCCGCTGATAACATTTGGGATTTTTCTCATCATCTTTGTGACAATGAGCGGCGTCGGGGCACTACCACAGAAACTTCCATTGACACGATTCGAAATGTGCTATAATGAGTGTATGCGGGAATATGGCTATCAAATTGAAGCACCTGCGGACTGTCGCAATTGCTGCAATTCTCGGGACTTCTGCTAAACCGCCGAATCTGTCCTGTTTCTTATAACCATTAATTGCATTTGTAGCTATATCGAGTTGAAAATCTTGATGTTGGCATTTCAATATTTTCATTTACTATACTATTACTACTAGCTGGATAAGTTCGCCTTTTATTTTAACTTGATACTGAACTATCGACTTTCACAATTCAGTAAAACGGATTTTCCTATCAATATTTTCACAAAATGTATTTTAAAACCAATCAATGGAATGTTTGTCAATCTGGAAACCTGTGAATAATGTGTTTATACAAGCTTTCATACAGATGTTCATCATCAGGATGGAACCACAAAACTTAATTTGCATCAGGGACCCGAGTCTCCGAAGTGTTCGAGTGTCAAAATGAGTTGCAGCGCATTCATAATATCTAGTTAACTAAATCAGAAAGTACGAAACTGTCAATTTGCTGTATCAGCAGCTCTCCGCTCATGGACACTTTGATTGAATTAGCTACGGGAACAACTTAATTCTGAGTTAATCAGATTTACTTAGCACACGGCGTTCTAAGAGGTTGTTTGAATTTTTGTACACTATTTTGGTTTTCAAGTTTCATTGTTCCGAAGTCGATGTATTTTAGTAGATCTGTCCACGCACTAGTGGTAGTGTGTAGTGTTGCGATGAATAGAGCTTTTGAATGTCCCAGACGAAGAACGTTGAACTTCTATAAGGGACACACGATCGAGTATTAGTAGAAAGTTGCCACTTATACGGGTCATCAGTTAAGTTCGGAATAATAGTGCCAGAATTCTTCAAGTTTTCGTTCACAACAGAATAGACGATGGCTTATTTTTCATCACTAATCTATAACCAGAATCTGAGATTATTATAACCTGCATATTACGAGAACTTTTTAGTACCTATTCACGAGTGACCATTAAGGCGGCGCTAGTCCTCATTTTAACTCCGTCATTTCTAAACGGATCGGGGCAAATGAGGACATTTTGGAAATCGGAAGAGTTGCTCCACAACGCCTACAAAGTTAAAAAAAATCTCGTTCGCTTGAAAGAAAAATGGCGGACGGGGCTTAGCGGCGGTATTTTTTTTAAGGAATTCTAACTTAGTAGGCGTTGTGCATTAAAATTTAGCTTTCCAACAAGCCTTCACTCACTCCTGTAAGTTGAGAAATGTATGAGTTATAATGTAATTAGCGATTAAAGAACTACTGGGATACACTGTTTTTTGTGTCTGTAAAAGGGAGAGACACCAAACCATACCGTATTCTCCACCCCCTACTCAGCATACGGCTCCAAAGCGTACTCCTTCCCAAATGCCTTTCGCTTGCATACTAGAAATATGGGTGGCGACCCCATAGCGGCCCAGATTCAAACTGTCACAGCGCTATGAATATCTTAATCACATGCTGCAATTTGGAAATCGTTTCCGCAAGTCAAGTGTTGATAAAACGTGTAATGTTTCCAATTAATTAAGTGGTCGATAATAATGGAACAATTGGATGTGTTCGGTTCCCTGGTAAAAACCAGAGTTATATTGTGCATTAAACCATGTTCATAAAAAAATTCCAAACTCATCTTGTGACTTAATTTTGCATATGCTAAAAATAAAAATCTCGTGAAAAATTCCACATGATTCTACAGTATGTAAAACAAATGTAAAACAAATTAAAAAGTCATTGGCAATTTACTCATTTTAGAATCAATGTGCTGAGTATGAGGTTTGTTTAATATCGTTCTTCGTCAATTGGGTATCGTAATCACTAAACTTATGCTCAATTCACGATTCTTGATTGTACCTCGCTAAATTAAACAGAGCAAATGATGTACTATCACAGTGCTGTTAGACTTGTATTATGAAACGTTTACATATGTTGTACTATTAGTGTTCAGAGATTGGAAATGAGATATATGTACTACTGTACCTGCAGTTTCATAGAATTATTCAAGATAATTCGCGCACAGGATAATCAATACTAACAATATTAATTAATGTATCAACCATTTTACAAAGGTTGATTAATTAAACAAAGTGCAATTTTAAAAGGGTGCCATTTTCAGTAGCCTAATTAAAACAACTTTTAGCCTAAACTTTTTAACAACTTTTATCATAAATAGACAACGTTTTCAATTTGTATTTTGGATTTTTAAACCTAATTAAACCTAAGTACACCTAATCATGCCTACCTACTCTAGACATTTTTCACATGAATCACCAAACTAATTTCGATAAAATTAATGCTGACCGATTTTTTAAGTAAAACGTTGTTAAAAATTTAGGCTAAAAGACTAAAAGTGGTTTTAATTAGGCCAGGAAAATATTAATTCATTTCAAAATGATATATTTACTTACAGGAATAAATGGTCAATATTCAATTAACATCAATTACATATATAATGCCTTCAGACAGACTCCAAAATTCGGTATGCGGTTTGAATACGGTTAGCGTTTGCCATATAATTAGGTAGTTAAATTTGGACTATAATACTATGCAATTACACTGACTAAGCTTTTGACGTTAAAAGGCAATACGTACATACACTTCATTTCATATTTAAAACTGTTTAGCTACACATTGTGTTATTATCAGCAAGACCTTGAGGACCAGCAATGGTCACTCTGTGTTAATACTTATTTGATCGCTGTGCGTTTGAAGGTCATTGTTTTTTGTGTACAATCACGTCATTTCGAGGGAATAATACATCAACAACAGTCACTCCTATTTCAGATCAGATTATTATGATATAGAGGGTGGATCAATTTACCTACGCTGTATTTAATATTCTGTGGTTGACAACAATAACCATCAGTCCGTGTTGTACGCACCTATGTTCATATCCGAAATAGTGTACATTTAAAATAATTCAATACAACAACTCAATCAGTGCCAGAACCAGAACTGCCTATGTACAAAGACTCGTTAGTTACGCACATAATTTGCAAAAATCTGTCCATGAAATGATTTGGCTGTGGATAATCGGGCTAATCATGGTCTCTCTGTTTGCAATCTACACGTTCATCGAAGGCAACGCAGACTTCTGGTCAAAACAAGGAATCGTTTCCGTCCGCAACAGTGAACTGGGGACTTTCTGGGAACGATGGACTTTCAAAACTCCGTTCCATCTTCAAGACTTCAAGGCTTACGAAAAGCTAAAATCGAAACAAAAAGATTTAAAAGTTGGTGGTCTCACAGCATTCCGTCATCCAATTCTATTTATTTGTGACCTCGACCTAATCCGCCATATCCTCGTCAAAGACTTTGATCATTTCATGAATCGCCGCGTCTTTGAGATCAACGACTCGGATTTCAAGTCCATGCTCATTAATCTCGTGGACCAGGAATGGAAGGATCTCAGAAACACAATGAGCCCCACGTTTACGACTGGAAAAATTCGGAGAATGTTCGGCATTTTTGATTCAAGCGGACGCAAAATGGTGAATTATTTACGCGGACGCGTGAAGGAGTCAGGAGTCATCGAAATGCAGAATGTTTGCGGTCGCTATACAATGGACGTCATTGCGGGTGCAGCCTTCGGAGTCGATAGTCAGAATTTCGAGGATGAAAATTCACAATTTGCTGTCCATGGACGTCTCCTTCAATTTAATTTCAATTTTAAATTATTGCTGGGATTCATTTTGATTATGATGATGCCGAAGTTGGGCAGATGGATAAAATTGTCGTTTTTTAATCAGAAAGGTATTAAATTCTTGGATGGGGTTATGCGTGAAAGCATTCGGCGGCGGAAAGAATTAGGAGAAAAACGGGATGATTTTTTGCAATTAATGCTCGAGGCTCAAAATGACCAATTGACTCAAGACAAGGATGATGTACTGGACGATTTCGAAAAAGATGCACAGGTTCAGGGAACGAAAAAATACGAAATTACAGACGAAGTCATTATTGCACAGTGTAACCTCTTCTTCTTTGCTGGTTTCGATACGACCGAAACGTTGTTAATTTGGGCTGGTTATGAACTGGCACTAAGTCCTGAAATTCAAGAGCGATTGTTCGCAGAAATCAGTGAAGCTGCTGAAAAAAATGGCGGAAAGTTGGATTACGATACGGTGGTTGAATTGAAGTATTTAGAAATGGTAGTTTCGGGTAATTATTAATAATCTTAATTTTTGCTATCATTTTGCTAAATCGGTGAACACACAATATTATTTAAAAATGCATTTTTTTTAAACCTTTAGAAACGCTTCGCAAGTATTCTCCTGGTATACGTTTGGAGCGAAATTGTAACAAAGACTTTGAAGTTCCCGACATGGATTTTGTCATTAAGAAAGGCACTCATGTGGGGATTCCTATTTACGCCATTCATCATGACCCGGATCTGTATCCAAACCCCGAACAATTTGATCCAGAGAGATTCAATGCAGAAAATAAAGCGGAACGTCATCCCTATGCTTATATGCCCTTCGGATTGGGACCCCGGAATTGCATTGGTAAGTGCGTTAATCCAGGAAATGCAATTACAATATTTATTAGTATAACCAATTATTTTTATTCATATTTAAAACAGCAATGAGATTTGCGTTGATGGAAGGAAGGGCTGCCTTGGCTCATTTGATCCTCAACTTTCGTCTTTCACCCTGCAGTAAAACTGATATTCCCATGAAGTTCTCAAAACAAAAACTTTTGAAACCGGCAAACGGAATGTGGTTAAATCTGGAAACTCGGGAATAATTTTTCAATTCCGTTCGTCCACGTCGTCCAATAATAATTCAGCGCCGGTGTTTTAATTAGGTACTTGGGTACAATGGTAACTAAAACTAAATTATGTATACATATGTAAGGTATTAAAACACATACCGTTGTTTATAAGAGTTGATTTGATTTAGCAACGTGTCTTGAATTAAATCTACATTATTCAATATGGATAATAAAACAGTTGTTTGTTCCCTGTTAAAAATAGGCTCGTATGTTACAGTGACTCATTCAAGCTCGGTGATAGCTTCTTCGTAAGTCGGCGGTGGAATTTCTTGAGAATCAGGATCTGTAACATTATCATACTGTAAATTGATAATTATCCAAATAAGTAATTATCTAATAACTATTTCGGTATGGGACTAACATTGATGCACATCCTGAACGGCTGTATAATAATCGGGTAGGCGGTGAATACTGGATGACGCTAAATAAACACGAAAAAATCATGCATGAAAAACGTAAAAAGAAAGGACCATAATAAAATAAATGAATTTTTGTAAGAAAACCTACTTGAAGGCCTTCTGTAACTTCCAAAACTTAATAATGATGCGATTGACCCTCTCCGGCTTTTGGAGCTTTGGATTTCGTCAATATCCACGGTATAATTCGTCCGGTATTTCTCGCGCGAGTCATTGCCCAAAGGTGCTAGTGCCACAGATCCAATTCGAATCGGTATTTCCGCTCTCACGTCTGAGCACCAACCCTCCGTTTCGACAATGAACTGCAATTAATTTCCAATTATCATAAATCGAATAACACAAATAATAAGGCGGTAAAAGGAAGGTAATATAAGTAATTAGGATTGTATTTATACCTTCAATTTGTATCCCATTCGTATGCATCCCACGGCTTCACCGACAGTTGTACAGGGAACTTGCGGAACTTCAATGACGCCTTCCCAGGCTTGAAAATTGTTCGAACTCAGAATTGGACCATCGACCGAGCATATAACTTTACTAGTAGTTTTTGCCAGAAATGCTGATTTTGAAGTTGTGTACGTAGCTTCCTATAGGTAAATATATACAATAGTAAGGTATTTCGTATTTTAAGATCTACATGATGTTATGTACTGATAGATAAGCACACCTGTATCAATTCAACCCGCGTATTCGAAATGCTTCTTTTGGAAACATTAGCAATTTCGACGCGGAATGAAAGAATTTCATCCGGAACAAATGCTCCTTGTGAAACCATGAAAGAAATTCGCAGAGCTTCTTGTTTCATCAGTGAAAAGAGTTTGAACAATCCTGCATCTGTAACACTCTTTTCAATGGATTCTCGCAATTCTTGGGCACACTTCAATTTGTTCAGATCCAGGGTAGTGTTGAGATTTATTCGCTGGCTCAGGCTTGGAGTGTCGATTTTAGACTTCACTGAAACCTCTATGGTACAAATCACGGATCCGTAGAGTCCAACGAATGTTTGCGGAAATTCTGAAGCGGATGGTAATTTGAATTCGAATGGAAATACAGTGCCTCGTTTCGGAGCTTCGATATTTACTTTACCTGTGAATAAGCAATTTTAATTCACATAATTTAGTCTAAAATTATGAAACTCCAGAATTGTACAGTCGTGTAAGCTAGTTTCAATGTTACTCACCATTCCCATAAATGTATTTTTGTTTGTCAAAATAGGTTCTTTGAAAGAATTGATCGGTGGATCGCGTGGCGTGATTCAACTCACCGTAGCATTTAATTCCCACAAGAATGCCTGCAACAAATACGAACACTCTATATAATAATTGGTTATATACTTCTATATTTATAACGCCACTTTTAAGCAAAATAATCTCGTACCCTGAATCAAGCTTTGCTTTGTGATAATTCCTAGATATCCCAGAAATCGTACATTTCCCTTCACTACGTCATTCGGGTGAAAGACCGTCTTATTTTCATCAAACTGTATTTCGAATGTTGGAGAATCTGATATATCCGCATACTCGCTATGTGCTCGACCGCAGCTCGTTCCCCTGTGATTTGCACAATAAAATTATACAGAATTTCGATTACAAAATATTACAATATTTTATGTGACGTTATTTAATTAGTTGTACAAGAATTTAGTATGCAAATAATTTACTTGTATCCAATTGGAAACATGGTTCACCGAATCCGTATTCCATAATCCCACTGAGTAATGCAAACTGCAATTAATACCAATAAGTGAAGACTTCGTAATTTAAGCTTTTTGCTACGAAAAAACCAATTTGCACAAGGCAAAGCTTTCACCTTCTTGCCTGATGAGATGACTGACGAGGCAAAAATACCGCTTGCTTGTGTTTCAGTGAATTTCTTTCGTGTTAGTGTGAACACACTTCACGGAGTGAAAGCACTTTATTTAAACATTCTATCCAATTGATCGAGTTTACAGGAGAGATGCCTTGTTGCGGTTCACATGCATTGAAAAAAGCTCGCAGTGAACTTTCTTGTAAGAGTTCCGTGGCCGAACCGAGGCCAGAGAAATTTCATATGAGTCATCATCATCACTCTCATTCACCACCGATTCGAGTTCGGCTCGGATAAAGTTTGTTATTAGTCTTCTCACGAAAGACCTGTTGATGCACGCAGACATTGACGTTATACGTCATACTAAGAAATAAGAATGAATTGAATAGTCATGCTACAATTTATAATTAATATGTTTGACATTTCTCCATAATAGAAAATACGTCTTTTACCTATTTTGGCCGTAAACTGTAAATAAACTTGGTTGGGAAAACGAAACTTCTCAACGGTAAATGCGCAGGAAGGTGGCGATATGGGGTGTCATTGTCGTGTGAGACCGCGTTTTGAGTATTATAATATTGATTAGATATCTCCAAATAGCCAGTTTGAGTAAGTTAAGTGCAGACTTTAAATAACCTAACCTGCCATTTAATAAGCTAACCTAACATAACCAGACAGCTACAAATAAGACTCTCTAAACGCGCGGTGAGTCTAACACGACAACAACGGTACTGGATACTTCACAAAACTAAAGAATTTACTATACATAGGAGAATGTGTTGTGAAATATATCCGTTGAAGAATACATAAGTGAAACAATCTTTGAAACCAACGCTAGAAACTGTTTAGTCTAAGGACTAATAATGGCGGATTATAATCGATTTCTCGTCATGCAACAAAATACTGTAATTTGGTGTATTTTTGTAAATGCAATACATATATTCGGCTCTGGTACTGAGCTGAGCTGAGAGCATTTGTTGTGATATACCAGTTCAATATTGCCTAAGAGTTACTACGATCATACATCGATGAACAAAAAGATAAGGATGTGATCAACGTTGTGGTTAGGTTAACCGTAAGATTGACCGCAAGTATAGATAACAAGGTAGATGTTAATTGGATAATTGATTAAGTGGTTAATTGGAAAATTGATTGAAAGATAAGGA
>JAQFYT010001960.1:0-14339 GCA_034694925.1 Ceratophysella denticulata | reverse complement strand
ATGGAGTATAATAGAGTTGAAAGTGGAAAAACTTAAATATAACGAACTCCTCTGTAAATCAACTGTTAACCTAAGTTTGCAAATTCAAATATAGAAAATTATGTTATTTTTAATGGTACTACACATAGGTTAGTCGATGAACGATTTGTCATGATATTTGATTGTTCAGATTCCGATGTTCTGATTCCTAATCGCAGCAGCTGTCGCCTGTTCCTTGACCTCGATGTACTCTCGGACATATTCATCCATAGCCACTTCCTTTTCCAGTCCCTCTGTCGTGTTCACCCTATTGGAAATTTCGGAGAATTTCGAATACTCCGCATTTGTTAGTTGGAATGGACCTGTTTTGTAAGAATAAAATGTGGCTGTTATATGCGGTATCTGCAATGAATGGCACATTTATATAAACTGAACTATTTGTAACTTACTAGCAGGATCTTGCTGGCAGTATAAATCGTTTATATATTTAACGACAATAGGGTATAACACCTTGTTGGGAGATGACATTTTGATAATGTGAATCGGATGTGTTTTTCTCTTCCTGTTAGATCGTTGTCGCTGTACGAACTAAAATGCACGGTTATCTCTCGTCTAAATTCAGCTTTTTAAATGGATTTGCCACCATGTTAACAATGGTTATTTCAAGTTCAAATAATCCTGGATTAATTGTGGAAGACATAGTAAGCATTTCGGACGACCCGTTTGCATAATTATGTACGGATTACAAATCTAACTCATGAACGCTGGACCTTAATTCATTAAGGCTTGTGTGGCTAAGTTCTATAAGATTTATCTAAATTCTGCTAATTTTTTTTAATCAGCAATTGATTTTCCTTATGCCTAGTATGCATATGTGTGAATTATTATCATAGTTTATTGTCTGGTTCACAGTTCACAGGCTTATTACGTCGGATGTTCATTTGGGCTAATCGTTATCATTAGCTTAACTATGTTCCATCGCGCAACAATCAGTTACTCTCAATTTGATTATCCCATACTGTTCTGTCTATTACACAAGTAGTCTTGACTCAAACGACTCGAGTTAATTCCTTCATAAAATATGCCTTTCATGTATTGAATTGCTGAAATTTCGATGCAATGGTTAAGTTTTGGTATTTTATTACTCAGATTCACATGTAAGTTTTACTCCGAATTATTTTTTAGCTTCCGCTTCGGCCTTGACCTTTTTGAACTCAGTCAGATATCCAGTCATGGCCTCTTCCTTGCTCATTTGACCCAATTTGTCCCAGGCAGTCCATTTCGCTCGCTCGACGGGGCTCAAAACACCGGGTTTCTCCGTATTGCAAGGTCCCACACGGACTTGCTTGAAATATCCGTAGAATTTCAGTCTGGACTCATCCGTGGGTTTGTATGGTCCTGAATTAGAAGGTAATTAAATCAGAAAATCCTGTGCAGCAATTAACTACCGGTATCCAAATTAAACTCACCATCCGTGGGCAATTTGGAAATATACTCAACGGCTGCTTCAAACTCAACTTCGAGGGGAGATGGCATTTTGAATCCGGGTATCTGTACTGATCTCGTTCGGTGTAAAAACAGGAATAAATGGTTTTCTAGCGTTTAAATGGGCTTTTAAAGTGCAGTACATATTAAATTAGTAGTAGGGTTAGTTTAAGTGCAAATGGTGTGGTTTAGGGTTAATGTTGCAAGAGATAAGTGATTTCCCAGTATTACACGGAAATTAGTCTAGATCAAGGATTACCCACTCAAGAATCTAGACTTTGGATCCCTGGTACGAATCGCGCAATCTTTACAATTTACAATGTCATCAATTCATTATAAAGTACATTATTCAAGGTTACCGACGGATTGGATCTCGAGCGTACCGTGTAAGGTATTGGCAATGGCGATTATTTCAATGACCATAAAAAATTACAGCACAGTTCATTTTTGAAATTTTGAATCGAATCTCACCAATTTATTTGCATTGCCAATTAGATTTTCCTATCTACAAAATGGACAGATCGGATTGACAGGAATTAATAATTTTGAAATTTTTCGTAGTTTACAAGCCAATTACCAGAATCTGGAAGATATTTTCATAACGATAACTTCAAAGCAATAAACTAACATTGAAAATGCAGTAAACAAAGCTATAAACAGGCATCAGATGGAATTAGAAGTTAGAAGCCAAAAACCAAATATATTTTTGTTTTTCTATTTAGATATATTTTACATTACATTAATGCTAGCATTAGCTTACGCGACTATGTCACAAGTTTTTTTGGAAGACTTGGATTTTATTGTCTGGATTCATGAGTATTGTCAGGGTTGAAGTGACACAATAATGGAGATTTCATTATCTCACTTCAATTATTCGAAATACTTTCATCCAATTGATTTGTTTGCAAGAACCTTTACATAATTATCCTATAGAGTATTCATAATTAGTTAACATATAGGTACGTATAGTCATTCAGCCAGAATGCATCATATCATAATTCATAATTTTTAATTTTACATGGTACGTAATAGAAATAACCGAATAGATATTAGCATGCATGTTAATACCTGGATTGCATAATGGAAACCAAAAAATAGAGTCTTTGGAATCTCCTTTTTTGACGGGATTGCCGGAATTATAAGTTTATAACACAATTTAGCTTTAACTAAACATTAGTTAAATACAATTAAAATACACCAAAATACTATATGTATTCATAATTCACATATTATTCCTCATTTGGTTGGTTTCAGGCCTGACCGAATATTTCCGAATTTATTAGTGCAAATCGTGCACTAGTGCAATATATACCTATTTAAAATTTTGAATTTAAAATCCAAATCAGTGCAAAGTGTGCAATTGTGCAAAACTTAGAAAATTCAATCGAATTTGTGCAAAATGTGCAGATATATCATGTGCAAGTGCAAGTGTGCAGAATTTTGAAGGTCAGACCTGAAACCTGAATCCCAATCTGGTTTACAACACAATTAACCTATTGTATTTACACTGAATTCGGACCTTGTCGGTTCTGTGCTAAAACATATCTAAATTCTAGGTTATAATTAGCCTTAAATTAGTTTACACGTGTGAGTTATTATCAAGGTTTATTGTCTTGTTCACAGGCTTATTAGGATGTTCGTTTTTTATTTGCGTTATCTCTTATCGTTTAGCTTAACTATAGGCTCCCATGCACTCATTCACAATCCATACCACAGAACAGCCATAGACTCAGTCACTCTCAATTTTATTGTCTATGATACACAACTGATTATGATGTATCCCGTACTAGAGCCTAGTACACAATAAAGTAATTATAGTTATTAAGAGATTTACTACAATCAATTGATTAAATATACACTTCACTTATTGCCACGCGGAAGCACACGTCTGTCTATTTGTTCCGAATCGGACTCGTACTCTAAAACACGGATTTTACAATTTTAGTCTATTGTGTAATTCTGTACAATACAGTCCTAACCTAAATTACTATTGGGACATGCAACACCAACATGCATAAAGTAAGATTCGATGCTAATGTCACCTGATTTATATGGTTATGTTTCATCACGTAGAGATTGCATGGGGGTATGGAGGTAAATTGCGATTCGCAATGGACTAATACGCTTTGATTTTACATAGATTACGAATTTCTATAATTACAAGTTTATTTTTAGCCTGATATGAGTAATTCCTATTTATTTCAATGCTGGATAGTTCTCCTTGGCTCGTCTCGGATTGTGTCGGCAAACAAATGCGAAACGAGCCATGGAATTAAACCGGATTTCCAGCTGCCTTGTGCTGTTGTGCTGCAGGATAAAGTAACACGATCTTTATCTCTGACGGAACGTCGATCAAGATATTCCAAAAAATTATATAGTGAATGTAAAATACGAAAAAATCAGGTGACCATCTTCTTTGTTCCTGTTTTACAGCTAGTGACTGAAACCTCTTTATATCAGATATCTTATAAGATAAGACTTCATAATGGCCATGAAATCTTAGATTATCTGAATCTGGATTTACTGACATGTAAATTCGCGTAACTTTCTCCTGTAGCACTTGAAACCGGGTAATTTAATACTGACGGTATATAACGATGTCTATAGTGTAGTTTAAGTTAGTTAATACATATAATATATTTTGAATATTATTGACTAGATTCATTCTTTTATGATTTCTGTGGATATATACGCCATCAAGGCTTTCACTCTCAGCTTATCTCTCGATTATCTTTCGACTCACGCTTCTTCAATATATTAATTTTTTGATTGTATATACTTTATTATTTCTGTGCAGTTTAATTGTCCTCTTATAAATGTATTTGTTTTTTGTTATTTTGTTTAGGAGGGCAGGTACTAACTGAAGCACTCTTCTGTTCCATTATATTTTCTATATCAATATTACAGATTCATTTTTTTCATATATAATTCCAGGCCTTTCTTACATGTGCAATTAAGTCATGGCTCGACTCGTGTCATTGTTTCAACGGAGTGAAAGTAACTCTGGTGAAAGTCGCAGGGAAAGTCGGCATTTTCCATGCGAATTTCTCCTTCTAAGAAAATTCGAAGTAGGGTTAGATTTAAACCTCAATGTCGGCATCATTGAGGAAATTCAAAGCCCTGCTTCGAATTTACAGATTTATCAGATTCAGATTTTTTACAAGTCATGACCGAGACGATCCATTTCTGTTAGAAGAAAGTCCACATCACATTTCTTGACCGCAGGATTGGAAATGACGTTACGGAAAAAGTTTGGGATGTTCCCTTGAGGTTGGTAGCCCACCATGAGTGTTCCAGACTCCATCATTCGAGCCTTAATTTTCGGCGTGACCTCACCCAAGAGTTTGACGCGCTCTGCCCCATGGGCCATGGATCGGAGACGTACTGGGACGTACCAGAAACAAACGTTCACGAACTCAGGGTCGGGCAGAAGCAAATAGAACTTCTCAGGCATTGCCTTCATTTTCTCAATCATGTACTCTGTCAACTCCATGAGCGTATCCACGTGTTTTTCCAGACCGCTCGTGCCCTGGAATTTAAGAATGGTTGTATTCCGTGACCTGAATTTGCTATTTTATGTATGTGAAGTGTGAATACCTTGGCACGCCACTGAAGCCAGAATTTGAAGATGTCATTGTGTCTTCCGCATTGAATGACTTTGTCCCCAGTGTCGAAGCGAACGTCGTAGTGCTTGTCTTGTTGGAACAAGTAGTCAGCGTACATATGGTTGCAGTTCGTGAGCACACCCTGTCAATGAACCAATTATTTCTGATTACTTTCACTGAATGCGGCTAAATTATATAAAAAATTAACAAGAATCGTTGAATGGTGTACTATTGAGCTATTTTCTATATTGCCGGGTTAGTCATATTCATAAGAAATGCACGAATCTCATTACGTTTTCTTGCTTGTGCTGTACACTGTGCTATTATTCAGATCGCGACATATCCGCACTGAGTCGGTAGCACCGCTCATCGTACTACGACGCGACGTCGTTGTATTTGAAACCCTTATTGAAAGTAACACCGACCTACTACGACTCAACTAAAACAGAAAGGTTGAAATAGCTTTAATGTATCATTAAAATATTTTATTTCAAGCGGCGTTTGAATTTAAATGTTAAATGTTACATTTATATAATTGTATGTATTGACATTTATAATTGAGCAGAAAATAAGCTGTCGTAGCAGAATACGATATTTAAGAAATATATTGTTCTAAAAAATTGCAAGATATGGGACTTTAAAGGCATATACTTTGTCCGAAACAAATTCTCGGTCATCGTTTCTCCGTCACAAAAAAGATACGTACACTTTAATTTTAACTTGAATATTTAGGACAGTGTTGATTTGATATTTGGTCAAAATATGCTATTTTCAATGTCCATCGTCCGCCAATATATGCTGGAATTCTGGATTATTTTATCAAAATATTGGTTTAACCAATCAAATCTCAGATACTGTCTCGAATTTTCAAATTGAATAACCAAAATTCAACTCTAAACCCTATGCAAGATGTATGTATAATGAAACTCACGCTTTCTTTGAAGTGGATGGTGGAGCATTGGAGAACTGTGGTGAGAAGCTTGTGTGGGTTCCAGGAAATTGAGTCCACCCTAAACACATCGAACACATCAAACCGTATTAGAATAGAACGAGATCAGATCTGGCCGGGTTATATCAGCTATGACCAAATGCATTCACCCTAAAAGCCTAAAACCTTACGCTAAACCTCATTTGAATAGTGGTTTGAATTTGAATTGAAAGTGAGTCGAGATCCGATTCAAAAGCCAACAATCGCATCACATTAATTACTCCCCAGAGCCTGTCATTCCCACACTTTGACTCTACTCTCCGCCGCCCTTCCCTCATTATGCCCACCCAGACCATTTTATTGATTTATAATTAATTCCAAATTAGAAGCTTCTATACAGCTTGATTCAATGAATAGAAGTCCATAGTGATGGATGACTTACCTCTCGACGCCATTAAATCTTGGGTAGCGGTACTTTTTGGACAGCAGTGCGCTCGCACCCCAAGCACCCTGTAACAAGTAATGTATTGGGCAACTAGAGTTTTTTTCATTGGGCATTTTAATTGGATATAGGTTATTATGTTGAAATTCAGGCTTACATCAATATGAAGCCACATTTTGTATTTCTCGCAAATATCAGCAATTTCATTGATGGGATCAAAGGCTCCGAAGACGGTAGTGCCGGAAGTGCAGTTGACAAAGTACGGTGTTTTCCCTTCGTCTAAAGCCTTACGCACGAGGCGTTCGAGTTCTGCTGGAATCATGCGACCTCTAAAAAAAAATTCAGATAAACAATAGAGCAAAACGGTATAAACTTTAATTGAGAACGTATATGTTTATGAAATTCTTGGTTAAACGGCGTTCAGAAAATAATATTTCAGTATATTTAAAAGGAAGTCGAGCACTCTACGTAGGTCAGCAAAAACGAGTCCGAACCGACTTACCTTGAATCCGCAGGTACTTCCACACAGTTCTCGGTACCAAGCCCAGTGACCATTGCAGCACTCTTGATGGAATAGTGACACTGTCGAAAATTTTTACCATGCAATTTTTATATTTTGTGTCATTGTCGGATTAACAGAGTTAATATATGGATTTAGAATATACCGTACCAACTCGGAAGTGAACATGACCAATTCGGCAGGAAGAGCCCGAAGTCCTTTTTTCTTGTAATCCGGGAACATTTGATGACGAGCCACAATGATTGCATAAAGATTGGAAATACTTCCACCTGGAATGCAATTGAACCACGTAAACTATTAGTTTGTAATTATTTAAAGAATTAACCTGGAAGCCCTCATCCAAGCCTTCGAAATGAGTCCCTGCTGATTCCATTTGCCTTCATTATTAGACGCTGAGGCTATAAAAGCTCTCTGGTGCTTATTTATGCCCTGGCTTGGCTTTGGCTTCCAGGAGCCGCAGCATAAAGTATCGTTATTCTAATGGCCTCTGTAATAAAAGAGGATCAAGCTGGATTTCTGTGGAGTTTTTCCCGCAACCCCGCTGCATTAAATTGTCTTTTGCTGGTGAATCCTGTAGTCAGTATTATTTGTATCTATGGACTTGCCTGGTGCGAGGATGCTGTCTCCGCGTGGAAACCCAATAATGTCCCGCATCTTCTTTAGCACGAAGCTTTCCATCAGAATGAAAACGGGTGCAATTTCATAGGTGAACATGTTCGTGTTCGCCGTGGCCGTCAACCATTCTCCAGCCAGAGACATCGTGTCCAGACCATTCGAGAGCTGGTTGAAGAAGTGCGGATGTGCTGCACAAATTAAAATTCGAAAATTAAATACTTCTTATTAAATAGGTCGGTTAATTGTAATTCAATTGTATTATTTAAATCGTGAATAGAAAAGCATGTAGCTAATTAATGTTCCGTTGTACAGTATATCTTTTATTGTCTCTAATTTCAAGCACAGGTTTTTTTACCCTTATGACGCTGAGACAGGTCGCTAACGTCATTTTCGATCGTGTCTCTATCTCGCAATTATTTTCTACGGTCAAAAGGTACCCTCGACACCAACTTGGTACTTTCGCGTATCAAAATTTGCAGTTTTACCTGTAGAACTTATTTACTAGTATTACGAATACTAGTATTTTTAGCCAAAAATCAACCGACGTCTAATTATGCTCGTAAATGTCATCTGTTCGGTGCACTTGCTTTGATGAAACAAATATTTGTAATTCAATAATCAAAAAATCCGGATTTCTAAGGAATAATACAAAATCTCGTATGATGTGTGCTGTGCTATGAAAATATTCAATTTGAGTGAAATGCGGAGGGGGGATTGAGATGCAGAAGTGATCAATGAAGCGTCCCGCATCATCTGGCAGGAGGGGCACAATAGGCCAGACATGAGGGTTGTTTCTAATATCGTACGCTCTCAATTCCACCCGTGAAAATTGTTCAAGCTAATCTAACTTGTATATGTTAATGGTTATGCATGGAAACGTGGTTGTATTTGTATTTTGTCGCCAGCCAGTCAGGTTACAATAACTCTGTTAAGATCAAGAATTATCGAACTTTTTAGTGCATGAGCAATAAGCCGTGGATCAATTGTCGGAGACCCGGGTTTGTATTTTGGTTTCTTTTTGATGTGCCTGATTGTTGTTGGATGATGAGGATGAGGGAAGCTATTACACGGTTGAGCAGTAATCTCTTGTTTCGTCCGAGGACGGGGTATGGAATCCCAACTGGGGTCCATTGTGAACTCCGGCCTGCCTATTGTTACCCCAGAATTCATCAGATGGGACATGTCGACTGCTTAGCCACGCCTGGCTGCAAAATACGTCCTCACTTTTACTTTCCCCAAAATGCAGAAGATTAAAGATCATTTTAATATCAACATATCTTCCAGCTCGGTGCTGTCTTTCTGCTTTTGACTGGCATGGCACTATTTGTAGGTAGCCTATTAATCCATCAAAGATGAGTGTCATTGTACAATAGGCATGTTGGGTTGATCAAATTTCAAGACGTTATTTTCTATTTTACCGAAGAAAGCTGAGATTTTGATTATGAAAGTACTACAGTAAAATGTATCTGCGATTCCGTGCAAAATCGGAATGCCTTCTGGTAACATTCGGCTGCCAAGCAGATTTCGTTCCGTTTATGTAAAACGTATATACCACAAGCTAAAATGCATCTATTGACCTGTATCGACGAATTGATAAATAAGAAGGTTACAATATGAGAATAATTGAAGGTTGGAGCCTCCCCTCGGAGCCCAATTAATGGTCTGGAATGGAGACACAATAGGAAGGAAGTCTAGAGGGTAATTGCGGGGGAAGTGAAAGCAGGGGGCTTATGAGGGATCTTCTTTCTTCCCAATCTCCCCATTCAAGGACATGTATCTTTTGAAAAGAGGCAAACTGAACTGTAGTTAAGTAACCTTTTGAATGTTTGGTTAGCCAGAATTCCGCTCTGAAGACCTAATTGGACGGATAGAGAAAGAAGACGAGGTCGTATTTCATTCAATAAAGCCCATGGATTTACCCTGCCAAGGACTCCCACTTCTCTCTCCAGGGATTCCCAAAAAACGCCATACCACCCCTATCTCTCCACTCCACTCCAGCATACAAATAAATACACACAAATACTCGACTATGAGCCTATTTCCACTTCATTTATTTCCCTATTTCACCCGGAAATCCCATAAGGGACATACGGAAACATAGGAGAAAGTAATTCAATATTTCTTCCGCTGTAGCAGCTCAATACACCGCTCAGTTTTACGTTATCTAAAGTTTGGATTTATACCTTAGTTTTACATTATCTTAAGTTTGGATTTATACCGCCTCTATTCGAACAGGTTCAAAACTATGAAATTAAGTAAAATACCACTAATTATTAATAAGATACCATTCAATTATGAGCGGCCTGATAACGTGTACTGGTCACGTGTGCCATTTACATGATTTAGATTGCGTACCAACCTTAGCTAGCGTAAATGGTATATTTCGATTGGAATTTGGAAAGACGAAGCGGCACAAGATTCCGCTTGACTGACTGAATTCTGGAAGCTGGATGGATGGAAGTATTTACGTGAGCTCTGTCTGAGTTGATGAGAATTGAAGAGAGTGCCGAAAAAAACTTCTATCCTTTATCCAACTGTTGTTCATCCTCAACTTTCCCCTCAACCTGAAACTTCTAAACTTCTAATCCGCAACGCCAACGATTGAAAACCTCGACAATCCCACCTCGGGAAGACCAATACTTACAGAATAGTCGATTTAATCCATTTTTGACATTTCTTGGTTAATTTTTGATATTTTATTACTTTTTTTTTTATAAAACGTGTGAAAGTTGAAATATCAACAAATTGAGCTTTGACCTATATAAATGTACTTTCACCTGAATATTTCCACCCGATATTCAATACGAATCTGTACGACAGTCTAAATTCGGTTCATTATGCCACCATGCAACGTCGGCAGAAGTAGGTATAACGAATTATTTCATTTAAAAAATTGCATATATGAAAAACTAAAGATTGATTGGGCAGATCTAGTACATTCGGATTTGCACGATATGAATGGTCGTGGAATGCTTTTAATCAGGCAGCGCCAATCTGTTTCCCCTTGGCAGTGAAAATGAACGAGGCTATGGAGCATATGCTCCCGAGCTGTACAAGAATCCAGCCTACCTAAGAATAAGTACAGATTCAGATGGAAAGTGTAAATGGATGGATGGAAGAAGAGTTTGAAAATTCTGTCCAATTATTTTCACTTCCTTGAGCTCAGAGACGGAAATTCCTGACAGACTTTCCCCATTTCAGTTAATGCTTCTGAGCTGAGCAGAAGCAAAAGCTTTTACAATTACAACACAGAAATACGAAATATCTGGGAAGACTAATCCCTGCTATATAGCATTCCGCCCCAAGCAACAACATTCCAATTCCAACTTGGAATTTTCCTTGTAATCTCATGGATCCGAAACGACATAGAAGCGTTATTTGATTTACACGTTGAAATGCATTTAGCTCTCAAGTTAATTTAGAGTTTAGTATGGATAGGGTTGAATGGTTGAAGGCTTGTGGGAAATATGTGGAGCACTTTGAGTCTCGCGCAGCCTGTCACTCCGCACCCAATCTCAGGCCTAAAGTGAATCTGTGAGAAAACATTTTACGGATTTGCAGATTTACACTATTTTCCTTTTAACATCTCTTTCAGTCTGGACCCAGACCACCCAACCACTTTCCCAACCTCCCACAAGTACGAAATATAACCTGAGCCTTATGTGCGCTAAAGCTTAGCGGCGTTGGTCAATTTCAAGTCGTTTATTCAGACTGTTATGAAACCGGTTGCAGTTGCACGTTAAGATCAACAAGCTCTAACCGTGCATTCAAAAATCTTTAGGATTATGAAAGTTGCAGTAATATTCGGCCACTTGAGTTACTTGAAATGCTTCCGCTATTCGTTATTGTTGGTTATGCCAATGAGCGAACCTAATATCCATTAAATGCACCGGAACTGGCATAAGTTAAAAAACTCGAATTTTAGCTTTACATGATACGTAATGCTTGATCTACAATCAGAAGATACTCAGTTACTCTTCCACTTATGAAACAATCATTGTTATTTCATTCTTAATATCTTGAAGGTCGCAGTATCTGTTTCCTAGCCACGTAAATCGTTGAATTACGTTAATTAGTACGTTCGTATAGCATTAGCCTTCCAGGAGAAAGTTATACAGGGGCGACCTGGTTCGATATATCTTAGTATGCGAACTGGGGGTGCATACATTTTTCCTAACCTAACGTTAACCGAACATGATAAACGTACTACGATTATGAAAGACTTAGCACTCCTGCTTCGCATAGCATTCACCGTTAATTAAATGGATAGAAGAGTTATATTGTATTATTACTTGGTAATATCAGGAAGTACAGTTTGGAGAGCAAGAAACTTGACAGAGCGTCTGTTTGAGCTTGAGGGAGCTGCCTTGAGTAGACTTAAGTCGGGAACGGGCGTTTTTGGATAGGGAACAGATGTAGCTGACAGAATCATGCCCCGCACACGCCGCACTCAAGGATTTACACATTAAACGCAGCCTATATGCTTTTGCCCTAGCTTGGTTCGTAGGCGGATACGGCGTTGCGAATACTGTAATAAGGCAGGAAGGAAATAAAAATATACATCATACGGTATTGCACGGATCTCGCTTAGTCCGCCTCCAAAACTTTTTCATTCAATTCGTGCTTCATTCTAATTCGATTAAAAAATTCACGCTTTAGTTTTCATTTTTACATATTTTAGGTGAATCCGAGTTATGGCATCAGAACTCAGCGTTATCCAACAAAATCATGAGGCTAATTTTCATTCTACAGAAGATTACGATTAAACGGAGGTTAGGTACTGTAAGAAGAATGCATTTGTAATCCCATTTCCTCGTACATACAGAAAACCCTCTGTTACCCGCATAACTGGAGCTTCGGAATTCGGATGCTTTTGAAGCGTGTTTGGACCGATGTGCACAGGGTTGAGGACGAGGGTGAGTTTGAGTAGGGGTTGAGGGTTGAGTCTGTATCTGACGTGATTCGAGAAGAGGGTTGTTTGGCAAATACTTCTCCACTTGGCTGCACTTCTCAGCCAACACTACAGACAGGCAGACTACCTATGTACATACAGCAGTGCACCTCAGTAGCTGTCTAATGTGTTTTTCCGAGTGCCTTTTCAAATTCACTGCTCCGTTCCTAATCCCTACCACCCCCAGCCCAGTTCTAATCCCTCATACTCCACTCCACCATCCAATGTCGGAGTTCGGATCTTTCTAAAACATATTAAAAACAGTAGCCAAGATCTGCTACAAAATCAATCTGGTTATTGCACAGTTGGATTTACAATGAAATTAGCTTCAATTTGGTGTAAAATTTGTCCATGTACCATTTTTGCTTATAGTGAGACGAATCGGGACTCAAGCATTAGCATTATGCACCACCCTGTACATTCACACGCGTTTCAAAGTTTAACATAATTAAAGATGTAACTCGTGTAATTTGTTTGCAATTCGGGCACAATTAATTGAGTCAATATGAAACGATGAATATAAAATACTATATATTTATTATATACTTACACGCTATTGGTTCAGCGTTTCATGCCAATCAAAAATTATTCTGCCGTTTGGACAAACGGTCGAAATACCAGCGTGTCGCCGGCATCTACCAGTTCTGCCCATTTGGCGTCGAGACCATGGGCCATGGGCCCTTTCGGTGAAGAAGCCCTCGCCCTTGTGAAGGACCTCGGCGGCCGACTGAGAGCGGCCACAGGAGAGCCACGCTCTCAGTCTTTTCTAGTTCAACGTTTAAGTATTGCAATCCAGCGCGGTAACGCCGCTTGTGTACTCGCCACTATACCGCATTATACTAAACTTAATGAAATATACATTCTATAATTTATCCGTTTTCGTAAACCTGTTATCTAATGTTATTGTGTGGAAGCCTGAATAAAGGGTTGTATATATTCTGCCGTTTGTCTAAGGTAGATTACAAAATCTCACAGTTCTATGGAAGCGGAGTTAGTATTTGTTACGTGACAGTGACGAATGACAACAGCGAACTCCGTTGCGTTTATGGTTACAAAGCGCGGTTACAAAAAATTGGTAGATTTTACCAATCTTCAACCTTCGTACGGATTTGAGTAAACTATGAGATACTGACTAACTTAAGTTAACATAACATAACCAACTGCTAATTAACCAACTGCTAATTAGCAGTTTCTAAATACGACAGAACATTCAATTCATCAACTTCATGGATTGTATAGGTTGCCCGAAATGCAGAATATGAAATATGTCCAAAGAATACCAAGTTATTATATTTTTAATGTTCGAAATCTTGGATACCTACCTGTTTTGACCTGATACTTGAGCGTATCCTTGCAGTCCGTCAGGAGTTGATCGAGATTCTGTGGATTGTCAGGGAGGGTGAGGTCAATGACTTCCATGAGTTGATCGGGGTGATGGAAATCCAGGACTTTTTCATTCCGATCATTAGCCTTCTCAATGTACTCCAGTAGAATGGTGGTCAGTCTCTGGTAAAACTCCTGCGTCTCCTTACCCCCCGCCGAGTTCCAGGGAAGCAAATCTAAGCACATGAATTTATAGACACTCATTAATTAACGGGAAATATAATAGTATAAACGTGCCAAGAGAAAATAGAATCTGACATGAAAAAGAAGACATGTACAATAAGTGCAATAAGGCAGTAAATTTGATTTTAGTCAGGTTATGTTAGGATTGAAACGTTAGGCGGAAGAGACTGGTCCGTTCTACAGGTTAGGTTAGATTTTTAAAATACCCAAATGACCAACAACTAACCTAACCTTTGGAATTATAGACC
>JAQFYT010001959.1:0-14345 GCA_034694925.1 Ceratophysella denticulata | reverse complement strand
GCGGACGAGATTGATCCGTTCTACAGGTTAGGTTAGATTTTTGAAATACCCAAATGACCAACAACTAACCTAACCTTAAAATTATCGACCAATTTTACTTATTGCAGCATTCCAGTTTCCTATTGCAAAAGTATTCTTGTTTAAGGCATATTCTATTTTTTCATGACATCGAAAAATGCCACCCAATTATTTTGTGTAACCAATATTGTAGCACGTAACATTCCATGCACAAGGCAGGACAAACTCGGAATCGGATCGAATATGGCAGTACCGTGGCCCTGGCGTGGCTGCCGGTGAATCTGACACTTTCCGCCTCGCAGATGGAGAACATCGTATTCCTGCTGTGCCTCCAACGGATCTCGCGGGATGTCGAATCATCACTGTGAAGTACCAACTGGAAGTGAGTCAGAGTTGAACTTGGCAGGGACAGAACAAAAGAAATGCAATATATTATTTTAATTTTTAATCCATAAATAACCCTTTAATCTAGATTGAGCTGGATATGCCCAGAGGTCATTTCAATTTAAAAGGAACCCTGCCCTTAATAATTGGTACAATACCTTTCCGAAATAACTTCCAGTATGTGATTCCTCAGCAACCGTCGGTGCCCTTCGGGTTCCCAGCAGCGGGTGGAGGAGATGCACTTGCTCCATCAGCTCCACCTCAGCAACTGATTCCAGGTTATCCAGACCTACGTAAGTACAGTACTCCAAAAATCATCATCAACTTCGCTTTCGCTGTCAACTGTTATAAATCATTTCATTGCGCTAAATGAACTTGAAAACTGACAAATAATTTATATTTATAGCACCTCCGAGTTACGAGTCAACAATAGCGGGTATATCAGACAAAGCGGCATCAGCGTCTGCCGGGGATTTACCCACATACGGTGAAGCTGTGAAGCAGACCGGTGATGGAGACGAGAAGGGACAAGTACCGCAGTTCGATCGGAATTTCGTACCTAAATATGCAACTTACGGATGGGGACCATCACATCAATAACATTTTCATGTTATTGTATGAATTTAAAAGTGCCTAACTTATTTCATACCTTTGTATGTACCATGTCAAAACGTGCAAGGTATTAGGTTTATTATTCTAGGTGATTATAACGATCCCGGTGGTGGTAAATAATGCATCAACTTACTTAGTGTCTAGAATACAGCAGACTTTAGAAAAAATCTGAAATCATAAACGTATCGGGAAGAAACGATAAAAATTACCGGTAAATCGTAGATTTCTGCGGAGAACATTTTTACCGGTAAAAGCTTACGAAAATGCGCCTAAAATGAAAATATTTCGGGTGGCATTTTTCGATGCCATGAAAAAATAGAATATGCCATAAAAAAGAAGACTTTTGCAATAGGAAATGGAATGCTGCCATAAGGCAAAATTGGTCTATAATCCCAAAGGTTAGGTTAGTGGTTGGTCATTTGGGTATTTCAAAAATCTAACCTAACCTGTAGAATGGATCAATCTCGTCCGCTAAAGTTTTAACCTAACCTAACCTGACTAAAATTAAATTTACTGCCATGCAGACTTATTGAACAAGTCTTCTTTTTCATGGCAGATTTTAGCTCATGCCACGTTTATATATTTCCCGATTATTTCTCTGATTCAGCTTGAAATATACACAAAATTAACGGCAGACTAATAGGTAATTTTTACTGATATGATATAGGGTATATTTATTTAATCCCTTCAGTTTCAGAATGTTCCAATAATTGGCTAATTTCTATACTAATTTTAAACGTTTCAAAAGGAATAACAATAGCCAAACAAAATGTGTCTAATGAATTCATCATACACTAACAAACAAAGCCTTGCAAATAATAAAAATAATAACAAAATTCTAACCATTTTACGCTTTGTGAAAACAAAATGACTGAAGACTAAGAGATACGTATATTGATTTGAAAACCATAAAACAATTACCGGGTATAAAACTCAACAAAAGACGAAAATAACAAAAACAAATAAAGAGAAATAATGATTTTAAATATATTTATGATAAAACCCATTAGTAATTGGGTAGATGCCTGGAAGATCCTAATTGATAAGCTGTAGAAAGTTGTGGCAAGGCAGCAGGCTCGAGTACACCTTCAATTACGGCTTGAGCGGTGAGGGATCTGTGACGTCCGGCAGCAATTGGGAAAAATATTTCATTTTTCCAAACAATTGCATTCGTGTCTTGGGCTCTCATTATAGGAACACTTAGTTGAAGTTTGAATCCCTATAAATGAAATGTAGTACAGCAGTAATTAGTAAGTAGCCGTCATAGAGTTACGTGAGCTCAAATGCTCTAAATATTCCAATATACAGGGTGACGCTAAATGTTTTTATACCCCCTAGGTCATACTTCCAAAAATCGTACAATGACATATGATATACCAAATTAAAGCACATTTCATTGTGAATCTAACGGTGTAATAATATTTGGAGTTCTCCTACAAGCAAACGTTGTACAGCGCAAAATATTGAAAAATGTCAAATTTTCGCTCTTCAAGCTGTTTGAATGGTCCACCATGAGACGGATTTTTTTTTAAATCTATGCAAAATTTATCCAAACCCTTCACCAACCTACTTAGGTCAATACTCATATCATTAAGAACCTGCTTTCAACCCCTGGAACGTTCAAATGTCACGGAACGTTGAGCCGCGCACGGTCGCGATTTCCCCAGCGAGCCGGATTTTGCTGGTTCTCTGCGAGGAGCGGAAACGAGATGGGTCGCCGCTACGCCGCTCGCTCTCTCTCTCTTGCGCTGTGCAGCGGTCGCTTGTAAGAAAAGTTAAAATATTATTGCACTTTGCACCGTTAGATTCGCAATGAAATTTGTTTTAATTTTGGTATATCATATATCATTGTACGATTTTTAAAAGTACGACTTAGGAGGGAGAAAAACATTTAGCGTCGCCCTGTATTACTTACCTCAGCATGAAGATAATGATAAAATTCCAGGCCATTCACAGGCGAAACAACGACCAGGTATGAAAACTGAGGCAATGAAAATCCATAAACGGCTGAAACAGGTCCATTGACCTCGATACTTTGATAAAATAAATAAGTAGCAGCTTGAGAGTTGTAACGATAGAACGAAACTCTGCCAAAGTCACCATCCGCTCCATTCTCTGCAAAAACTGCGTAGGCATCATGGAAATATCCGTTCTTGTCAATTGACAGTAAACTGACATCCACAAGACCAGCCGTGGGAACATCTCGAGTGAGAATGAACTCAGTTCGTTGACTTGACCAATGGTAAATACTGGAATCTATTACGCAGCTATGTTCACGGGTTGCATTATCCAAAATACTATTTCCAATTACAAGGGTCCAATGCTGGTCAACGAATTCCAGAGCTAGACGCCTGGTTCCATTGGATGGAATTCCTTGTATTCTTCGTAGATTTCCGTTTCCAGTTGCGTATATGAGAACCTCAGAGCTATGCGATTCTACATAGTAATATCAATCAATGCGAAAATTAGGCGTATGCTAAACTCATGTCAGGTTCAGGTAAATGTTATATTACTCACTTTTTATCCCATCGTAATACTGAGCAAAAACCAGGTAATCCTGTCCATTCACACTAAAAGCCTTGACATCACTTATGTAACCCGTTTCAAGTTTTCCAAGTGAAAATTCTGCAATTTGAACCGAACCTCCATGTTCAACTCTGTAGCGATGTTCTTGAGCAACCATGCTGGAAACATAGGTGCTACCGGACTCTGATTTTGAACACCTGGAAATTTAATAAAACAGTGTTGAGTTATTTTCAAATATTAAAAAGGGTGGCATTTTTCGATGCCATGAAAAATAGAATATATATATGCCATAAAAGAGAAAATTTTGCAATAGGAAATAGAATGTTGCAATAAGTAAAATTGGTCTATAATTCCAAATGTTAGGTTAGTTGTTGGTCATTTGGGTATTTCAAAAATTTAACCTAACCGGTAGAAAGGATCAATCTCGTCCGCCAACGTTTTAACCTAACCTAACTAAAATCTTTACCCCCATGCAGACTTATTGCACAAGTCTTCTTTTTCATGGCAAATTCTATTTTCTCATGGCACGTTTATATATTTCCCTAATAGTAAAAATGAATATTTCGCACAAGTACTTTGTCGAGTGAATGAATTTTTCGTCCAAATTGCACAGAATCGCTTATCATGAATACAATACACTTACGTCTGATTATAAGATGTCGGATGACTGTAAACCGTGTAGCTGGATCCAGAAGGTGACCTCACATCAAAGATATTGACACAGTTGACATGCCCAATCTTCCGGGCAATGAAATCTTCATTCAGTTCCAAAAATTGAATGGAATTACAGTGACAACCTTGAGGCAAACTAGCAATACTTCCGTCAATCGACTCATGCAGAGCAATTGTCACAGCAGCTTCATCTGATTCTACGATGAACTCAACACGAGATTTAGGCCCGAGTCCAAACCATTCCTGACGAACTCGTAAATAATCCAACCAAACAGCCTTAACTTCCTGTGTCGACTGTAACTGCAGAATTAATTCTGTTGTTTCACGCTTCGTGGCTTCTGTGACACGAATATTTCCAAAAATATCTTCCAGTTGACTCGTGAAGGCCTCGGCTACTTGATTAATGTCCTGGTTATTGATGTGTTTACTGACGTTGATGTATTCCAGGAATTGGACAGTGTCCGTGAAAATAACATGACGCTCAATTACTTCATCTTCGTTTCTTCGGAGGATTTGACTGCCGATATGATCCATGAAAATTCCATTTATTGGAACGTCTTCCAGAGGGCCTTGGATCATCAAGTTCGTGAAAGTCTTGGTTCCGGTGATAACTTGGAGAGTGTCCTTGTTGCTGAGGAATAGGTCGGATATTTCTAGGCCGTTGATGGAATTCACGGAACAGTCTGGGAATAGCAATACGTCGAGAATTAGCTTGATAATCGTATTCCAAACAGCCTTATCGCGAACATAGAACATACTCGTACATACCTTCAATTACAACATTTCCATCGATGTAAATATCTCCACGAATTCTTTGACCATCATCCAATGTGATTCGTTGATGTGGGTATTGGAATCCATCAAATCTTTGATATTTCAAATTGTTCAAAACGCTGGCATCCTTGACCGTGATTCTGTCAATGGTTCTCGTGTCATTGAGCGTTACGAGGTCCTTCGGATGAATGCCATCGATTAGGCCTGTGGTTCAAAACAAGAATTGTTAAAACAAGCCAAGCGAAGCATAGTATAAATTATAAACCAATAAAGTTAGCATTTTACCGTAAACGTTGAGACGTTCGGCCGTAAGCCCGTTCTGAAACGTTTTGATACCACGAATTTGTTTGGTGGAATTAGTTCGAACCACTTGCTGATACAGGTCTCTCAGAATAATATCATTGATTTGAAGAGTGTTCAGGTGGTGAAGGACACTGACCGCTCCTCGGCTGACTTCAATGCCGTGCTCGAACGTATTCACACCTTTGAAAACCTGTAACATTAACAAATACACGAAAATGGACGAATAAGACCACATTTGCATAAACATAAAATATGCACAGTACTATGTATTGAATACTTACCACAGCTTGATTTTTATGAACAGCGTCTTCCTGAATCCTGACCAAATCAATGTTATTGATCCATTTCTTAGTTTGAATTGTATTTGCTCTGAATCCTTCCGAAAATGTAATTTTGTTTGTCAGAGTCTGCGGAGTGTCAATGGTCACGGCGTATTCCAGTAAATGAGAGATTCGTTTCAAGTCTGACCGAGCAAATTCCCAACTTAGATTTCCTTCTACAATAATGGATTCAAATCTTCGTGTTCCTTTGAGTGATTGCAAACCTTCAGCAACCTGAATTCCAATATCAACCAAAACGTTAATGAAAAATAGCATGTTTGATTTAATTAAAATTTTGAAAAATAATTCAAACCTCTTCAATTCTATAATTGTTTAGTAGACCACTCAAATAAATCTTCCCGTTCACTTTCGTTTCCCGATTTCGGAAAATAACGTCAGACTCAATTTTACAATTTTCATCCGTACGAACAAAATCAGAAATCAGAATTCCGCCAATTCTTTCCGTAATTAGATTACCTAGTTTGCAAATATTTAATGTTAATGCTATTACAAGTCAAATATAAAGATATCTATGTCATTGCCTTACCATTACTGTGCACTTCTTCAAACATGAATTTTCCAGATACTCTCTGCGGTCTCGTCTTAGAAAACGCGTGTTGTTCCAGTTGATGTAAATTAATTTGATTGATTACAGAACATTCCAGATTTCCTTCTATTTTGACGTTATGAAAGTGTTTGGTTCCGTTGAAGTGACAATCCGTGTATTTGTTGACAATCTGTAAGAATTTTTAAAAAAATTGAGATTTTGGTACCTATCTACAAATTAAGGTTTCACACAGGTCACAGGTCGACCTGAAAATTTTAGGTCAGGTCAGGCTGGTGTTCAAACCGGCCTGATTGAGATGTTTCAGGTTCGGGTTGACACTCAACCGGAACTAAATACCTTCAGGTCAGGTCAACCCGGAACCTGACCTGAGTTTTTCAGTTCAGGTCAGTTTAAGGTCAGGTCCGACCTCAACCTGACATGTGCGGACCTTACTACAAATTAGTGTTTAAATGTTAAAACTATTTCTAAAAATAAGAAATATGACCAACCTTAGGCAAATATTCCTGAAGAACAACATTATTGATCAATGCCACAATTGAATCTTGTTTGAAACGCAAGGTGCCGCCAGCAATAGTTAACGGGACCGTAAGCATCTGAGCCTGATCGAGTCCAATAACGTGAGATACAATGTCGCCGAATCGAATGTGATTGATTTCATTTTTCACGTATAAATCTTCGGCTAAAATGAATTTAAAAAAGAATAACCATTTACACTGAATAACCAAAATAACGAATAACTAAAAATTTACCTGTAAGCGATTGCAGAAAAATAACGTCACTCTCAATTCGAATTTTCTCATCACCGTAACTTGCAGTTGACGCTGCAACTTCGTCCAGCCGATACCCATTCACTGTCCCAGACACTCCAATGTCCACCTCGGAAACAATTTCATGAGCATAAACATCCTGGAATTTCTTGGCTCCACGAATTTCTTGTGTTCCATATTTGGATAGAAAAACCAGCTCATTTTCTAAATTGACCCCATTTACTGAGTTGACTTGAAGACCATGGTTCACTTCAACTGCATCTTGAAACGTTTTCTTCCCTCTGATGCGACGATCACCATCTGTTGTCCGAACAATGGCTTTTTGTACTTCTGAAAAATCAATGTCGTTCAGTGTCCCACCATCTGGCAGCAAAACGTTGCCTTGAACGATAACGTCTGAATTGAACTGAATCTCCGTGCTAATGACTTCGTCGTTCCGAGTCGTTGAGATGACATCTTGATTCAAATTCAGGCCATTCAGCGTTGCGGTAGAAAATCCATTTTGAACCAAAACTTCGCTGTTACCAAAATCAAAATCATTTTCAATCTGGTTGTCCATATTGTTTCTCCAGTAAGAATTTCGTATAGATTCGAATCGAATGTCGTTGAGGGAAGAAGATTCCAAACTAGCAACTTGGACGTTCCCGTCGATATAGAGATCTTCACCGTTAGCCGTTGAGTAAATGTGTTTCTTTCGTAATTTCGCGGCTTCGGAGATGTCAACGGAATTTATTCGGACGTAGTCCTGGAGAGACACGTTTCCTACGGTAAGTCTTTGAAGTTGGACCGGGCCACGGATTTCGACGTTTTTATCCATTGCAGAAATGGCGTCGGAGAGTTGGATACCGTTGATGGATTTAGTGTACGAGTTCTGGCGTATTTTGAGGTCACCAACGTGAATGTCAGATTGGATGTATTGATTCGTTGTGGTCGTCATCCAATCATTCACATATTTCTGATTGATGGTCTCCACTTCAAGGGAGTTCGTTCTGAGTCTTTCACACTTGATATCACCTGGAATTTATTTTACAATGCAATGAATTTTGGTAAGAGTTGGATAGCATCTGATGTCAGCACAATACTCACCGTGTAAAGTTTGATTTCGTCCATTTAGAAGGACTGACTCCTGAAAGTCATTCCAATTTTTTCCGTTCAAAAGCTCACTTTGCAGTGATTCAATGACAAGATCTCCAGTAAATGTTTTAGTTCCAGCAGCATATTGTTCTTCTCCAGTAGTTTTGAGTACTGAATTATACCAGTCCGATAATTTGAGCTAAAATAAAAAGGGGAATATGTATATAAACATGCCATGAGAAAATAGAATCTGCCAAGAAAAAGAAGACTTGTGCAATGAGTCTGCATGGCAGTAAATTTGATCTTAGTCAGGTTAGGTTAGGTTAAAACGTTAGCGGACGAGATTGATCAATTCTACAGGTTAGGTTAGATTTTTGAAATACCCAAATGACCAACAACTAACCTAACCTTTGGAATTATAGACCAATTTTACTTATTGATGCATTCCATTTCCTATTGCAAAAGTCTTCTTTTTTATGGCATATTCTATTTTTTCATATCATTGAAAAATCCCACCCAAATAAAAGATATGCTTTGAACGGAATCTGAATTACGTATTTTGGATTTTCAGCGATATATAATATGAAATATTGATTACCCCGTTCAAATACGAAATTTCCAACTCATCACCACAATTCACATAGTCTGCCTGCTTGTATCCTCGAATATCTGAGAATCGCTGGCTTCGTAGAGCAATGTTTGAGAAAGGAATGTCGTTAATGGTGGCAGAAGGACCCAATGCAAGGCCTTGTGTAAATTCCAAGTTATCAGTGAACAAATATTCTCCCTGAAGAATCTCAGCGTAGCCAGATTGATCGCAAGTTGTCAGAAGAAATTCTGGAATTTATCAAATATTGGCGAATTAGTAATAAATACTTTTAAAAGAATGCAACAGTCACAGATTGAATTAAACGTGTAGAAATAGCAATTTACCGTCGATCAGAACATTTCCAAGTTTATTCCCAGTTTGAACTGATTCCGCTCTCAAAGTGTCAATTTCCCAATTTCCACGAACAATTTGACTTCGGCTCCAGTCACTTTGCAAAACTCCATTTTCCAGAATCAACCAAGGCACTCCGTTCAAATTGTCCAGCTGTAAAAAAAAGATTATGAGCGTGTTCCAAGCATAGTTTAATTAGAAATAGCTGAAACATTTACCTGAATATTCCCAGAAGAATGGAGGTTCTGTACCGACAATCCATTCGGAAAACTGAGATGTCCAGTGATATTTCCTGGTCGTGACTTGAGCAGAACTTGACCCAGCTTTCCGCCAAAAACGCCCTCAAACTCTGACACTCTCTGATCAACCAGGGCCAGTGTAACTGAGGGTGGGTAATTGTATTCGTCTGGAAAAAATATTTCAGTTGTATTAGTTATGCAAATATTTAATTGGCAGATATATTTTAAAAGGATTGCACATACCAGCATAATTGTCAATTTCCGGTCGAATTACAGCGTTTCCCACATCAGAGACCTGTCCATCAAAAGCAGTAATTGACTGTGAGACGAGTGAGCCGGCAAATTCCCAATTTCCAGACTTGGTCAAAATTGATGATGTAGCCAATTCCAATTCCATGAGAGACGGTTCGTTATAATCCAATGCTTTTTTCAAAGATACCATACAACTTCCAAGCTTGTCTTCAGGATCCTGGTATGAACTTGGTGCTAAAAAGTGAAAACAAAAATTTCATACAAAAGTCGAAAAGTCGTACTCAACGGATCATAAATTGACGCAAAATGATGTTAATTATTTCACGAATTACTTACGAATTTCCTTCTTGGCCACATTCAACGGATACACCTTAAGTTGGTGACCAGAATATGATTGAAGCGTGAGAACCAAGTACACGACAGGTCGGGCATGGGCCGGCTTGTACGTTGTCAAAAATCGAGCTTCCACAATCTTCTGTCCCCCAGTGGCCGAATAAATGACAGATGTCCGATTCAAAATAGACGTTTCACGCAGTTCCGCATTACTGATACGCGTATAAAGAAAAACTGTTGTTTCAGTAGCAGCCAATAAAAGGGGTTCATTGTCCGGAAGGACCAAGGAGGTCAGGTGCAGGGATTTCCCTTGGAGACCATCCAGAGAGTGCCAGTACAAAAAGTCGTAGCCTAAAGAATTAAGATTAGTTATCAATGTTGCACGTTGCACTATCGCGGTGCATACGCGTGTACCGCTGCATTTGACTTAAAACCTAAGCCTTACCTCCAAACCAATAGCAAATACTTGATTCCCGATTTTGTCCAATCACGAGGAAATGCTCTTCCAGTACACGGACATAAGACAGTGATACGGGTTCAATGCTCCAGAGTAGCTGAACTTTTTCTAGATTTTCTTTACCGTACATTCGCAGGATGAGCGTACCAACCTACATAATGTAATTATCATACAACGTATTTTCAGCTGAAAAGTAATACCACATGGAATGGAATGGATACCATTGAACTCACTTCGTAATTTCCAGCAGCATCCTGAGCCTGAGCAATAGCAATGTAAGTGTAGGAAAGTATAGAAAATACTTCTACGGCAGAAGCCCCTCTCGTCTGAATTTCATGGATTTGATCCATGTATGTCTGAGACCATCGGTAGACCCTACGTTATCAATTAGCAGTTTGTTTCAGCTCAATTTAAACAAAAATGTTGAAAATTCAACCTTATTTTATATGTACTCAATGCTTACGGTGTAATGGTGAGCGAGTGAACCGCATTATCAGTGGCAATGATGAGAAAAAGGTTATGGGCATGAATGAAGAACTTGGCTGAGGTCGCAAAGCCTTGATTCCTAATTTGTTGTCGGAGAATGAGGGTATAGTCTGGACTCTGCATCGTGTACAGCTTCGAATAGCTCCCGTTCTGATTGGCAGTCAGAATAAATAGTTTATGGCCCCATTCGAAGGCCTGTGAAAGACAGGCATAAATCTTGAATATATTAAATCATAAAATTCAAGTAATTTAATAATGAAAATGATAAATCTAATGGTAACTTACACTAAGAACACGTTCCCCTCGATCCAATGCCCAAGTCGTGACTTTGGACAAATCCGGCCTTGACCTTGGTTCTTGCCGAAACCCAAGCTCATATATTCCATCGGTTTGAAACACGAACGTCTTGTTGTTATAGATGCAAGAGGAATAACCGACGGATTCGGTTCTCGCTTCAAATACATCTTGGCTCGTGGAGTTCAATGACACTTCGTAGGTGTACCCAAGGATTTCTACAAAAAAAGTACAGTCAGATGCCAAGTAAAATTGAGCTAGTTTCTGTAGTGCAGTCAGGAAATTAAATCTAATATTTCCGACGCAATTTTGCCATCCTCTTCTTAGAATGCGTACCATTACACAATTACAGCGTGCGCTTTACTTCGCATGGACAGGGTCAGTCAGATGGTTCAGAACTCATGACATGGCAGACTGTCTAACGCTTACATTTTACTAAAACGCTCTTCGGGCTCAAGTTATCTTGACATTCACCAGAACTTTTGTTTGGGTCATTTCGGCTTAGGTGCCAGGGTTCACGATTAAGTGGACAACTTATGGTAGAAAATCGTAAAAATTGAATTTTACCGCCAGGAATTACATTCTAATCGTGAACTTTGACATCTGGGCAGAAGAAATGACCCGAATTAGAGTTATTGTGAGCATAAATAAGGCGAGCAACTTTTTTCTAAAGGCAAAAGGGGTAGACATTACGTAAGTCATGACTTCCTAATCGATCGGCGACCAAAAATACATTTCACTTTTCTAAATAGGGCTTATTATTTAACGTGTCGCCAAAAATGCTGAAACTTGCCACCAAACGTATTCTGATGAAACGATTCTTCGGCTCTTCTAATTTGCACAAGTTTGATTAGGTCAGGTTAGGTTAGGTTAGGCTTAGCGTTAGCGATTATACGCTTATTTGTCGCAGAACTTGTGCAGATTAGAAGTCGGAACAAGTTTGTTGGCAAGTTTAAGCAATTTTGTCGGCGCCATTAAATGGCACCCTATTCATACCAAAAATCAAGAAATAAAATGAACATACCCCGCTTTTTCCTGCTATGTTCCGCAATGAAGGATTTGGTCAAATCCATACGAAGGGCCTGGAGCTCATCTTTGATGAGCATCTGAAGTGCGTCCCTGTCCTCTGCTGAACTGAAATCGGGTACACTGTCCGAGGAAGTGAAGCGGAGATAAAGTAGGAACAATAGCAAAAGTCCGATTGGACTCATCTTGAGCTATTGTCCTATGTACGGATTTAAAATACGAAATTACTGGAAGAATCTTGTCTTCTAAAGGATACTCTTGTAGCAGGACTGCGGACAAAACCGAAACCTGAAAAATTAAACAAAAAATATAAAATGTTGAGTTGAGTTAATTCGAAATACAACAATTTTGAGAATTTCCAGATCAGTAAATTCTAAGATCGTACCTGCCACGGTGAGTTCGAAGTAAAGACTGAAAAAGTCTGGAAGCGTCGGTCTGATTACAGATAAATCCAGCCAGGTAAAAGAATTCCATGGTCAGGTCATCATTTTCCCAGGTAGAGAAACCTTATCGATATCTCGACATATTCATTTAGTGACTCTTCGCTTCAGCTAAGCGTGCATATTTCTGATTCCAGGTCACAGACCTCAAGAAACTGATAAAGATAAGTACCTTGAAATTATATACATTGGTATTTTTGATCGATGTACAGCTCAAGGTTTTAGCTTACGATTATTAATGTTTTTTTTTGTAATCCTTCCAAGTTGTGTGACCTGAAAGGCACATATTTATGGGAAGAGAAAATAAATTCTGCCATGAAAAAGAAGACTTTTGTGCAATAAGTCTGCATAGCAGTAAATATTTTAGTCAGGTTAGGTTAGGTTAAAACGTTAGCGGACGAGATTGATCCGTTCTACAGGTTAGTTTAGATTTTTGATATACCCAAATGACCAACAACTAACCCAACCTTTGGAATTATAGACCACTTTTACATATTCCAGCATTCCATTTCCTATTGTAAAAGTCTTCTTTTTTATGGCATATTCTATTTTTCATGGCATCGAAAAATGCCACCCATTTATAATTAATTAAAACATTTGATATGACTCAGCCTTTGCTGTTGGATCCAACGTGTGGCTATCAATTTGGTCGAGTGATCTCAAAATGAATATAACAACTAACGGCAGCATTAGATCGGAAGCATATTCAAGGAATACGTATTTAGGAATCTATAGTTTGCTCGGACTCGCTCAAGGTATTTACAGGATATTTCAAACATATACATATATCACTTTTCATCATGCTGAAACCAAACTCGTGACATATCTTTCTTTCAATTAATTAGGGATGGCAATTTTCATTGCGACGCTTGTGATGGCCATCAGTACATTGAAAGCCAGTTCATTCTTACATAGAAACATGCTTCGGCGGATACTCAGAGCACCGCTCTGGTTTTTTGACACTACGCCTTTGGGACGAATTGTGAATCGTTTCTCGAAAGACGTGGACGTCACGGATAATGCTGTCCCAATGGTGAGTAAAGTAAACGTTTATAAATCCAAATCCAAGTTAATATACTGAAAAAATGACACATAAACGAATGTTTTCTATTATTGGATTTCTGTTTGTGGTAGTCCCTGTCATCCTGGTTGAAGTCCGCCCTGAGCGTAATAGCCGCATTCGGCATTATTGCATACACAACACCGGGTTTCATTATTGCCATTATTCCTACGGCCATTCTCTACTTCCTGGCCCAAGTAAGTCAATAACTATATAGTAGGGGTGTTCAAACCATTGTGCTATAGCGCTAAAGTGTTGTAGCGCTTTTCAATTTCAACTATAAAACATGCATTCAGTGGCCTTCTCTGAAAAGCGCCATAGCAAGGCCGCGCGTCAACAAACATTTCACGAGCGCGTCGCGTCTGAACAGGTTTGAACCAGTTCAGACTCGATGATTTTCGCTTTATTGTTATAGCGCTGGATCTCTCCACCAATCAGAAGAGACTCAGCCCGGGTTCGTTCCTTTTCTCCTGTCCCTTTTAAATAAGGTATAATGCTGTACATATACGTAAAACGCTATAGCACTTTTGCGCTATAGCAGAATGGTTTGAATACCCCTATTGTGAAGGTCGTGATTAATCGGTAGGCTAATTGGGACTCTGGGCTCCAGTTGGTACAAGCACTTTGAATAGGATCACTGAGGACGTAGGTTATAGTACACAGAGGAGATAGGACAGGAATCTCCCCACCAATGAGACGACTCATATTTGTACCTATGATTGGAAATTAAACGAGACTTACCTGTAAGTTGAAGTTTGATTGTAATTATACGAGTCATCGTAGTCCCGGAGGGTAATCAT
>JAQFYT010001958.1:0-14346 GCA_034694925.1 Ceratophysella denticulata | reverse complement strand
TAAACCTAACCTAACCATATAATATGATAAGTGAGATTTGAACTTTACGTGAGCGCTCGCTGGATTCAAGTCAAGCATCACGGACAACGTGCACTGCACTTTGTGTTCTACCCTGGGCCGCCGCATTTTTAGATTCATATAACTTTTGTTAGGTTAGGTTTGGGAGAACGCCTAATTTTAAACCTAACCTATCATTAATGAACAGTTTATCTATATATTTTTTTTTAATATTTCAAAGTACGTTCAAATGATCTGTATTCCGTTCCGTATTCTTGCTTAATTATATTCCTAATGGCACGCAGCAGACGCGAGGCATAGAGATTTAGATCATTTGAGGAATTATCCTAAAGACCTGATCACTTTAAAAACGGTTAAACCCATTAAAAAAATACATGTTTAATGCGAGCACTTATCGAAATGGTCTCGCTAGGGTTGAATTGCGATAATTCTTAAGAAGCTAAATTTTAAGCCAGAGAAGCCTTATGGGATGATCCCTGTTCCCTGCCGCCCGTTCGTCTGTGAGCGCAGTTTTAGATGTAGTGCAGCAAAATCTTATGGAAAATTTATTAAGCGGATATTTTTTTAAATCGGTTAGCCTTCTGCTCCCAAGCTGCCGTCAAGCAGGCTTTTTAAATGCACCGATAACACAAAAACGACTTAAAACAGGAAATTGGGCATTATGTAATGTCCTCTCGAAGATCGTTAGAGTTAATTTATTAAGTACCTATTACTTAAATGCTCGTTCTTTTCCCAACAGTAGTGACGACTGGAACCCGATGGCACAGTCCCGGGAACAGCTCACGATGGACATGTCCAAGTCCGACTCCATGTTCTCTCGCCCTACGGGCTGTCACGTGTCGAGAGCCAAAGCATTTGGTCTAACTCTTCTCTTCCTCCTGGGTGCCGTGGGCGTGGCCTACGTGACCTACTACTTCACCGCCTGTACGGATGACCTCCTGCGTGCCCCAAGCCCAAATGACACTTCTGCCGTGGCGGCATCAACCAAAGTCCGTGACGTCCGACTCCCCACCAACATCCGCCCGCTTTACTACAAGGTTGACCTCGTGCCGCAGGTTGATCCCGAGAAAAATTTCACGATTGGGGGCAAGGTCCGAATAAACATTCTTTGCCTCGAAGAAACGAACCAGGTCACGATTCATATCAAGAACATTACTGTGAACCAGACGACGGTGTCATTATCGGATTTTCTTCAGAATGAAACCGGAACTGCGAATATTTTTACCATAACTCAGCATAAAATTGATGAGCCCAGGGAATTCTATAATATTACGCTGAAAGAGACACTCCGGCCTGGAAAAAAGTATCAGCTCTATATTGAATTTGACGCAATTTTGAGTGATGAATTGGCTGGATTCTACAGGAGTTCATATAAGGATAAAGCTACTAATGAAACCAGGTAAATTGTCTGATTTTGATTAAATTTCGGTATTTCGTAATCCCAGCTAACGTTGCCCAGGGCCCAGGTTCAGGCCCTGAAATTCTCCTATGCAGAGCCTTGAAGATACACAGTCGCAGCGTACACTAAGCTAACGGACAAACAAGGTCCAGGGGGGAATCAAATGACGCTAGTGTTTATGATAAGCGATGCAATCAAAATGTTATTGGAAAGTTAATTAGCTTTATTCGTGTATATTAATCTATAGCAATTAGCAAAAAACTTAGATTTCCAACGACATAATATTTCCATCGTTTAATTATAAATTGTTGCATCTCATTACCCTGCACCACCGTTGGCTTGCATAAGCACCAAATTCAAGGCAGGAATATATCCTTAACCTGAATTATTACAGAATTTCATAGCTTATTCACGAGCATACACAATTGAGCTAAATAATTGAGTAATTTAGTGTAAAATCTCATTCGAAAAAGAGAATAAAATATAATATTAGGGTCAAATATCAGGAATAACTGTATGGATTCAGAAGTACCAATTGTATCATCATTTGGATACCATTAACTACCGATCAAATAAAAACTATTTTGCATATTAAATATATTTTTGAAATCTGTAGTTAGGTCAAAACTTCATGGTTACGACTTCTTGTGTTACACAGCAGTAACACAGCAGTTCACCAGAATGAAAGAAATTTACACCTAGAAAGCGAATTTAGACTCACTTTTGTTGAAATAAATTAACAAGAATTCTATACGGCTTAATATCTCAGTATGTTAGAATCGCTTTATTTCCTTCGGATCTGCGTGTTTGAATGCGTAAAGAACGGTTGTTGTTGTTATGTATATGTATATTAGGATCTGTGCGCCCAAAAGCAGCCTATGCCACGAAATGTATGTTTGAAGGCGGAATACGCGAAACCCTAACCTAACCTAGCCTAATTTCATCACAGTTTATGAGTGTGTTTTGATTTTTGGCCAGGTTTAATTAGGTTAGAATGATGATTTATTATAATTTATTGAACAAATGTTAATTTTTTCTGGCTTCAGGAGTATAATAGCCCAACCTACCCTTGTTAATCTAGCTTAAATGTCTTAGATTAGGTTATGAAATAATTAATTCAACTCAGTCTAATTGCACATTAATTTTTATATATTATTTCGGGCTATGGCCGTTTTTCATACCTACTTCGGCTTGGGGAAAGCGTGCTTTCACCGTCATACTCAGTACGTTACACCGCCATAGTGTTAATGTTGCTTTTAATTGGGCAGATACGATACGCTCGAAATTGAAACCATATCCGGAATATGAACAATACAAAACACAAAACCTACACAGTATGTGGGAAAGTATGTGAAAATGCGTTTCAACCTATCGCATTGTAGACGAAGACATGAAATTCCAAATTCCTGCACAATGAGATTAGCGGTCTACATTGTACTACTGGAGCAGTTTGTACAATGTTGGGATTAGGCTCCAGCAGCTCCGCTTTACAAGTGTCAAAAATACGGAGCTTCAGGCTTTCCTTTTTAATGTAATTCCAGCCGGATATCGCGTTCCCGAATAAGCACCATAAGTCTACGTTTCGGGTTTCACGTTATTTCGGCTTAGATTTTTAGATTTAAACAGTTTTACGTTTAGGATGTTCTCAGTTAAAAAAAAAATTGGGGGCATCTCGTAATGTTAGCGCATGGGGTCAACTTGGTGGTGAAAGCACGATGGGGCTCATTACTGGGCATTTGAAAAAATGTGCGATTGACACTTCGTAGATCTGATATTGGTCGAGACGGAATGTCCGTAAACTGAAACTGCTCCCAGACAGCACGTTTGCTGAATAATTAATGTTCGTTTCAGAGCTAAAGCTCTTAATTTGGTCTTAATTTGACTATGTATACCAGGTGGATTGGTGTTACCCAGTTCCAGCCAACGGATGCTCGCCGAGCCTTTCCCTGCTTCGATGAACCACATCTCAAGGCCGAATTTGAAGTGAGTCTAGGTCGACGACGGAACATGACCACGATCTCAAATATGGACTTGAGAATTACGGAACCCATGTAAGTACAAAAAAAATATTCATTGTCAGTAAACATTACATAATAGTAGTAGCCGCGTGTAGGTATTTTTCTTTTTAGACCGGAAGGGTCTATGGGATGACCCTTCCGTCTGTCTGTCCTACGCCGATTTTCCTTATGAATGCCTACAGATCTTCTGGTCCCAAGCTGCCGTAAGCTGTATATCAGATTTTGCTAAATAAACCCTGTCATTGCCTATGTTATTATTGCCTTCAAGTGGTAAGAAAAAAATATGCGATCTCAGGACAGTACACCTGGCATCACCCGTGTATCCCGCATTAAGGCAGCTATAAAACGATAATCCAAGCCAATATTCAAATGCATTCAAATTTATTAGCTACTAGTTAATCGCGCTCTGCTTGATGGTTGAGACATGAGTGACATGCAGAGAAATTCATTCAATATTATTTCAATTCAACATGTCAGTGACGGCGTGCCGTTCACAAGACTCCACTTAATTTGAGAAATCAAGAGTTGACATTGAATTGAAGACTTTGCTCGTATGACGTAGGTACTTAATTACTATAAAAAATACGAAGCACGAAGAAGCACTACTGAAGTATAATGTTCTAGGAACAACTTTCTACTCTACTGACAAAGTTCAGGTATTCAAGAGCACACATAAGGTACAACATTGAGAATGAATGCCAAGAAGTCAAAGGCAAATTTTGAATAACGAATAAACTGGATTTGTGGAATATTACATCAAAGTTCTGTCGAATGTCAGGCTTTGGCCAGTAATACTATCTGTATATGCATTTGTACGGGTTATGGGTTGCCCATGTATATCTATGTCTATGTCGTATTCAAATTCGGATTTTACCTGAAAGGTCCCAAAGGTCAAATAATGCAAGATGTAATCGCACAATTGCTTAGCAACACGCGTCACTCACGATCGGGGGATCGCGTACGATTTTTCCTAACCCAACCCACTTTAAGAGATGAATACCTATTACAATATTAAAGTTAGTTTAAAGAAAACACAAACGATAACAACGCCTGATCGCATGTGACACGTGTGCCATAAATAGACATAACTAAAGCCGAATTTCAACTATGTTACCAAAACGTATGCGACCGAAAGATCATGCAATATGTGTGAATGAAGGTCAGTTTTTCTCTTCAACTCAAGGTGCATTCATTTGTACTTTATTGCTATATAAACCAAACCACAAAGATATGATAATAGTCAAAGTCATGAGCGCGATGATCTTGTATTGACCTAGGTGAACGCCGGAAAACAACTTTTACTTTTCATGTACATCTGCATGTAAGCAATTGTACAGTTGGAGTTGTTGGGACGAATCGCTACAAAAACCATTATTGTGGTTAACCTTTATGAGCATTACTTTACTACTATGCAGCATTTTTTTGCGTGTATTGGCGATACACAGAATGTTTATTAATTCCATTCAAAGGCAATAAAATAATATTCTATTCCGACGAAATTATACGATTTTTGCTTTACAAATCCGGAAATTGGGTGCATTTATGCCTTTAAGACAATATGGCAGAAGTTAGGTTAGATTAAACAAGTATTCGACGGCGATCTGTACATATATGTATCTTTGTTCATTTAGGGAAGGCGTGGATGGCTGGGTCTGGGATCACTACAATAAATCCGTACCCATGTCCACTTACCTGGTAGCCTTTGCTGTCACGGATTTTGAGTACCGGGAATCCAATCGGAATTACAGTAAACCTCTATTCCGGGTTTGGGCTCGGGCTGATGCTATTGAACAGGCGGAATTAGCCCGAGAAGTTGGGCCCAAAATCCTAACATACTTTGAGAAATACTTTAACATTGATTTCCCACTTCCTAAGCTGGATATGATTGCATTACCGGATTTCGGAGCTGGCGCTATGGAAAATTGGTACGAACGAATACATATCCACCCTGACAGCTTACAATCTGAGATACTTGTTTAATATTTGTTATTAATTATTTATATTTTATTTTACAGGGGGCTTATTACTTATCGGTAAGTATTTCAATCAAAAAGATAAGGTTTATTCCAACAACGTGCCTCAGATGGCTGTAAACGGTTTCTTCCGTTATTTCAGAGAAACCGCGATGCTCTTTGACCCTAAGGTATCATCCGACTCGAGCAAACAGCGTGCGGCCGTGGTTATTTCTCATGAAATTGTAAGCACCTAATTCTGTATTACCTAACTCTATTTTGAAAATTGATTTTGTCCAATAATTCGAGTTTTAATGCGTTTCTTCGCTAGTTACACATTGTCAAATACGTGTACAAAGTATCAGATAATGACAGCACGGCCAGAATCTGTTCGGTTAGCATATCCCAGGCGTTTCAAAATTGCATTTATCGTATATCTGGCAAAAACTGAAATAGCACAGCGTCGGCTAACATAATCTGTGTACTTGGCACACCTTCAGATTTAGAAGCAACTTCTAATGATTCTCTGACTATCGTCTAGGCTCACCAATGGTTCGGAAATCTGGTGACTCCATCGTGGTGGAGCGATTTGTGGCTGAACGAAGGCTTTGCTTCCTATGTCGAGTATATTGGTGTGGATCATGTACGAAAAAATATATTGAAATTGAATTTGTGAAATATCAACGTGGCATAAGATAAGACGCGTAATGAATTTCATAAACTAGGTTCAACCCGAATGGAAAGTCCTGGATCAATTTGTCACGGATGAAGTTCATGATGTTTTCGGGCTCGATGCACTCGATTCCTCGCATCCTATTTCAGTCCAGGTTCATCATCCTGATGAAATTAATGAAATCTTTGACAGCATTTCTTATGCAAAGGGTAATAAATCAATTGAATACCGTCATTTTGACTTCGAATTACGGTCGAGCGAACGAACACTTCGTAAATAACGGCTAAGCATTTAATTTGACCTTAGGAGCCTCGATTATTCGAATGATGACCCATTTCCTGACCCAGGCTAGTTTCAATAAGGGATTGACGAATTACCTCAACATGTGGTACGAATGCTGTAATTTTTTTCTTAGAATTTGCCCGTTACGCACCGGAAAGTCCGGTCAAATTGATTTTTTAATTTTGATTGAATTTAGGAAATACAACAACACAGAACAGATGAATCTATGGACAGCTCTAACAGAACAAGCCCATTTGGACCGAACACTCGAGAAATTCATACAAGTCGGTGACATCATGGACACTTGGACACTTCAAAAAGGATTCCCGGTTATTTACGTGGATCGAAATTATCCTTTAAAAACGGCTAATTTTACACAGGTTCGTCGGTTGTCGGTTCATTCATGGATTTGGACATTTAAAAAAAATATATTTGGGCTAAATTGATTCATCGTTTGAATTTGACCAGATGAAATTCTCACTTATTCGAAACGAGAGCATGGTAGCCGAGTACAGCAATTACACGTGGTGGGTTCCGATTTCTTACGCCTCAAACACGTTCAATGAGGACTTTTCCAAAACGAGCCCTGAATTCTGGTTAACCAAGAAACAAAAATCCCTTGTCCATGATGTCCATGCTACGAAACGGGATTGGCTTATTGTTAACGTGCAAGAAACCGGTAAGATATAGGCTCAAAGGTCAATTTCGGTAGGTACTTATCGTTAGACGCAGAATTAAAGTGTGAAATTCCAAAAATTTAGGCTATTATCGAGTCAATTACGATGAAAAGAACTGGAAATTCATTATTGAGCAACTGAACGAGAATCATACTGCGATTCATCCGGTTAATCGTGCACAACTTCTGGATGACGCTCTGAACCTTGCCCGAGCTTCAATCATCTCATATGACCTCGCCTTCAACGTGACCCAGTTTCTTCGGAACGACGACGAGTATTTAGCCTGGGAAGCCTTTCTGAATAATTTTCAGTATATTTCAACCATGCTACTCAGATCACCGTCCTTCGGAGCGTTCAAGGTAAAATGACCTACGGTTTATCGTTTGAAAATCGGGTTTATTTAACAAACTACTTGTGTTTTGAACCATATAGAAATATATGGCGGATTTGCTGGAGCGGCAATACGAGCGTGTCGGTTTTGAAGAATTAGAAACTGATCCATTGCTAAGAAAATATCATCGTATCAACGTTCTCTCAACCGCCTGCAGCGTTGGAAATAAGGACTGCGTTGAACGGGCTAAAGAACTCTACGCTGATTGGATGAATAAAACTGACCCCAATTCAGAGAATCCGTAAGGTTTTGACGTGTCACCGTCACCGCACCGGTTCTGGGATTGACTATCCTTATTTTAATCAACTTTTAATTTTTCAATTTAGAATTCCAACTAATTTACGGAGAATTATTTACTGCAATGCAATTCGCTACGGAGGAGAAGTGGAATGGGACTTTGCTTGGCAGCGGTATTTGGAGGCTAACGTCGCTTCGGAGAAAGCCATCATTCTCTCCGTTCTGTCCTGCTCGAGAGAAACATGGATTTTGAACAGGTATACGATTTTTCAGCACAAGTAATAATGTCGTTTAACACTAATACCTATGTTAAATGTACGTTAATTGTTTTGTCATGCAGATACTTGACCTGGTCAATTCAACCCGACTCAGGAATCCGGAAACAGGACAGTCGAACGGTTATTTCAGCCGTAGCCGGAAATGATGTGGGCAACTTCTTGGCATTTAATTTCATTAGAGACAAATGGCCGGAGATTCGGAAATAGTACGTTTTGTTATCTGAAATAAAAAAGTACTTGGTGCATATATGCGTATACATGCGCATATATACGTATACGTGCGCATATATGCGTGTAGATTCGTATATATGCGTAGGTGGTAATATGTATAATTCACGTTTTTTCAGCTTTGCAACGGGCTTCTCAATGGGTCGAGTCATTAAATCAATTGCTTCCAAGTTCAATACAAAATTCGAGCTTATGGAGGTAGGTCAAATATATACCACTATATTGACCTCAGTATTTCAGGGTTTAAATAAAGGGTCACTAATTAAATATGTGCGTATTTTCCAGTTGCAAAATTTCAAGAAGCGATATTCAGCTGATTTGGGCTCTTCGGCCCGTGCTGTGGATCAGTCCATTGAAAGTGTGGAAGCGAATATAGCTTGGATGGATCAGAATTTCAAGACAATCACAGCTTGGTTAGATAAGAGTAATACTATTACAGCGTCAACTGCAGCCTAAATTCTAAATGCCTAGTACAAGATTTTCGTTTTTCTTTATAGCGTGTAGGTAGGTAGGTATTCAAAATAAAAATTAGTTTAGCTTATGCCGACCACGGTACAGTGTATTGTATTTTAGAATCTACTCTGCTGTAGTGTCGCCATAATGAAATATACAGGGTGGCTTATGTCCGCCAAAGTCATCAGTGACCCTTTACAGACCCCAAAAGTTAGAAGAAAGATGTATGACCGTTTATAAAAAGTATGGTCCCGGTGTATCCCCCATGTCGCGTGTAACATGTCATGTACCCACTTCATTACTATGTATACCTTTGTACTTAATTGCTTATTTACGTATACGTAATTGTAATTTACCCCCCCCCCCCCGCTCTGCGTGTATCTTGTATTGTTTTAGGCTTGTAAGCATCAAGTTTTGAATTTTAGAGATAGAGAAACGTTAAATGTGTCATAATCATATATCATATCTAATATGAATATGTATTCGCAAATATGAAGGTCCTATAAGTGATCATACAAATAAATTCCTAATAAAAGAAATAAATTATTGAGTTCTTTTATAGTACAAGTATCTGAAATCGAATCGAAAATTAATTTGAACGCGGAAACGAAAATGCTTCATTATATTGCGAGTCATAATATTATAACCTCTAACCCCAGTACGACGAGAGTATGCTGCATACTCGTCGTGTTGCCGAATTTAGGTTTACTTGTTGAAAATATTAAAGAACTTCAATTTCAAGAATTGACCAATCGGATACAGGCCCGCACTGACGCTCGCTCGCTCAGATTGCGCGTAAGGATATTAAAGTAAAGATTTTTTTAGATAACCCATGAAATGAATACTAACATGTTTTAAGGACGATAGAAATCCGCGAAGCGAATAGAACGGTAACCAGGCAGGCACCCGTTGAAATATTTGGATTAGGATGTATTTCTTGTGATCAATTCTTAAGAATTATGTTAACAACAGAACCATTGCTTGTTATAATATCTCGACTTAATTAGCTGATCCGCCTCTGAATTTAGTTCAATCGAATTATGTACAAATACCAGGTCGCAAATATGAATCCCTTTGTGATAGAACGTTCCAGCGGTTTTGAATCCTTTGGATTCCATGAATTTCTGTGTTGGATCTGGTCCCCCGATGGCTAGAATTATCTCAACTGTTACCACTTTGATGAAGACCTTGTCAAATGGAATGGTTTTCAGAACATCCAGGTCAGGCCCATCCACATCCATGCTCAGATAGTCCACGACATTGACCTCGAGTGCGGCCAGGTAGGAGAACAACGGAAAACACTGGATGCGGATCAAACTCCCATTTTTCAGTTCATCTCTTACTTGTTTCTCGGAAGTAATGTTCTGTGAAATTTGTCCCAAAGCGGGTCGAAAGTTTACCTGTAACATGGATAAGAATAGTTTCAGATTCATAATTCAACCTTAATTGAAACTCATAAACCAGAATTTTACCTCTTGTGGGTAATTCTGCGGTGATACACACGAATGGGAGATCCATGCATTTCGATGTGTTTTGTGAAGCTTCAGAAGGTTCGTTGGGCCAGGTTCAATCAGAAGACCCTAAATTCGGATTAATAGCAAAGCACCATAAAGTATCAACCATGATATGATGAATGACTACTGCGGATTTAAGCTCAACGAATCACCGTAAATACCTTCCAGCCAAGGTCACGTTCCATCCTCAATGTATTTGAACTAAGTGATCCGTCGAGTGCTCCAAATTCAACGAAGAATCCGCCGGTCTGTCAATTACAGGAGTCAGAATTCAGAATTCAGAATCCAGAAATCTTATTTTTTCAACATGGTTCAAATTCACGATATCTGATACCGGCGTAATTTAAGATTTAGGTACCTTATTGTTAAGAATTCTTAGAACAATTTCGTCCTGCCCCATGGATGCACCCATGCCCTGGTACGTTGTGGGTATTCCGTCTGGTGGCCGAAGTAGAACGTGACAGTTGTCTCGCATGTAGTCCAGAAGTCTGGGGTCATCGGGCTTCAATCTTTTTCCATGGCGGTCAACTCTGTTTAACATTCGTTTTGACGGAGTGTCACAAACTAGAATCAGTCAGTAGTGACAGGTAACAATTAAAAATGGTATCGATATTGAATATGACATCTAGGGTATAGGATTTCGTCAAATCGAGTCGTACGTGTAGGAAGTTCATCAGCGGTCGAAATGCGCTCCAGATTCTGACAGTTTCCTTTAAGTAGCGCAACTGCAGATTCGGCTGGTAATCCCTTTACCAAACTGTGGGTGGTAAGGATAACCTGGTAGTAGCAAACTAAGTACCCAGCAGAAAACAATAAAAACACTGCAAATATCTGCTTAATGCTATTAGTAAAAGCCGACCGATTTGAACTGCTTGACCTTCCACTGACACCACTGTCTATCAAGTTATTATTCATGTTGACATTAGCGTCGGGGTTTCCGTATCACGGAGATGACCTTTCTAACTGCTGACAACTGACGACGACCTTACAAATAACTGCTGAGCTGACAACTGACGACGACTGACAACGACTAACAAACGTGTCTACGTACCCTTGGAGCTGCGTGAATGGCAATCGCTGAGATTTAAGAAGTGCCGGGAATACACGCATATGGTGGCTCCCCCACTGTCAGACTTTGCAGGACATCTACAAACGGAGGGCACGGCCGTGGTCGAAATGCATGCTACAACATGTTAGAAATGAAGGTATGCAGGGAGATTGCACTAAATTCTTATTGAAATAACTTATGGAACACTTCAGAGTAAATTAGCAAATGTACTATTGAATTATTGAATTTTTTTAATCGAATTTCTGAATTTTCAAATAGAAAATTAATTGGAACACGGGAACGGGATATTACAGAAAGAACTAGGACTCGGAATTCTAAGAGTAGTATTGAATGATGTGTTGATTTGACAGCGTTTTTAATCTTTTTAATGGTGGAACAGTCGCAAATTGGTATGAGCCAGGGTAATCTTATGTTCGTTACAGGCATCAATGACCACGGCGTCATTGGCGGATCCAGCTGGGCTTCCGATGAATTCCACACCGGACTGAAATTGGAATAATTTTGTACATTAAATTAAAGTATGATTTGATTTTAATAGTTTGTGTACTTGGACCATGCTGGATAATTTTTTCAGCATAGCTAAGAGCATATTGCCGTCTTTCACGGTCGTCGAATTTTATCAATTCGAGAAACCGTGTTAGTTGAACTCAGGATTATCCAGCCCGCGTGTATTTACCCTCAGGTAAATGTTTCGATCTCGAAATTGGCTGTAAATACAGATATGCTGTACCTGATGTGCTCGGTCAATATTGTCCCTGAACGGGAAAAAAGCGTCCGAGCTCAGAGCAACGCCCTTCAATTTCGCGATCCATTCGGCACGCTCCGCTTCAGTAAACAATGCAGGTGCCTTATCGTAGTTAGCAGCCCAGGTGCCAAGGTCCATGTCTTTTCCAACGGTGCCGCCGACATAATTGTCAATGCAATTAGCCACTTCCGCTCGCTTCACGCCCTTCTTGAACTCCATGGAGAGAACACGGGGGTGATGGCGGAGCCACCAGAGATTCGCCTTGTCCCCGGCCAATCGGGTGCAATGAATTCGGGATTGTTGTCCGGCCCCGATTCCGATGACCTGACCGTTCTTGGCGTAGCAGACCGAGTTTGATTGTGTGTACTTGAGGGCGATGGTGGCCACGATGAGGTCACGTACGGCTCCGTCAGGAAGCTAAAAGGTTAAAGATATTCAGCATTTAAAAAAACTGCTCCGAAATGGTTTGAAAAACAAAATAGGCATGCGTTTTATAGCTTCTTCATAACGCTTGCACATTTAAAACTGCGGAAAAACGGCAGAGATCTTCTAATGACCTATTAAATCTAAAACCACTATATTCTACAATTAGGTATGGAATTTTAAAAGGGTGGCATATAATTACCTCACGTTAAAAAATAAAGAATCTTACGTTAAAAAAGAGGATTCAGGAAAACCTAACTTCACGATAAGAGTTTCCTCCTTTTTAACGTAGATTCTTCTTAACGTGCGTTTATATTATAACCGATTTTAAAATCTTACATCTTTACGGCTCGTAACCAAGTTGGAAAATACATCTTTGTTGATCACGGCATCGTTCCGTTTCTGTTCCATGCTCAGGCCAAAGAGTGTCTTGGTCTCAATATCCTTTGGAACGTAGTTAGGGTCAATCTGAAGACATACAAATTTATATAAATTAAACACTTATAAAATTAATATACATAGGAATTAGGAATTGCCTTAATTTCGTACCTGGATAACGCAATATCCGCCACCCTTCTTTTTCAACAACGTTTCCAAAGCCTCTGGGGAGTAACCCGGTGCAATGATTCCATCTGAAACTTCCCGACTAATGATTTTAGCGGTCTGGAGGTCACAGACGTCACTGAGGGCAACGAAGTCTCCAAAGGACGACATCCGATCGGCTCCACGAGCACGGGCATAGGCAGTAGCCAATGGAGAAAGGTTTCCCAGATCGTCCACGCCGCATACTTTTTTCTGGAAATTAATAATTAAGTGCAATCCATAACAAATGCAAAGGTTAGAGTCATCAACTATTTCAATTTGAGGAACATTGATGCGCTTTGGTTGTAGGTTATTGTAAGTAAATTACTAATGAATTGTTAATTAACGAAAAATGCCACCGAAAATATCATTTCAATATCCCATACCTCATCCTCAGTCAGCGGTACACCCACAGCGGCTCCCGCAGGGCTCACATGCTTGAAAGAAGTGGCAGCCGGAAGTCCCAAAGCAGTCTTGAGCTCCTTGACCAATTGCCATCCGTTGAGAGCATCACAGAAGTTAATGAATCCTGGTGACCCGTTCACGACCTTGATGGGCAATTGTGCAAGAGTAGTGTAGATCTGGGCTGGTTTCTGATGCGGGTTCATGCCATATCGGAGCGTTAGCTGGGAAACACCACCGGAATACTGTTTCCGGAAATAGTCCGCAATGGCGGCATCGTATTCGGCGGTGTGCGTGAAGGCTTTCAGGGCTAAGGTTTTTCTAAATGAAAAATACATAGGCATTCAAAATTAGCATATTATTAGAATAATCCAAATATTGTTTGTGAAGAATTTAAAACTGTCATTTCGTCTGGCATTGCGTATTAGTCACAGTCACAAGATTGACCCAGATGCCCTCAAAGCCTCCTCAAATGAACACACATTTCTTGCGTAATCGTTAAAGTTACATTTATTTATATTATATAGGGTAAAGTATAAGCCGTAAGCCGTAATGCTGTCATCCACAGATTAGAGATGAGCTCAATCCAGAAAATACCCCTCGTAAAGCTATCAGTTAGGTTTCTTCAAATATGGGCGTATATTGTTGCCCAATACATTTTAATATTCAATATACCTACTAGAAGAGATTAACTACAACCACTAACCTTGTGTCTTCGAGGGTATCCTTCTGAGCCGAGCCTTCCATTTCTTGCACAACCTTATCATAATCCGATGGGTCACACAGAATGGTGACGCGACCATGGTTCTTGGCCGCAGCTCTGAGCAGGGTGACGCCACCTTATTCAAAGAAAATTATGCGGTCATTGTCTTTGGTTCATGGGCGTGTTAATTATTTGATAAATATGACAAATACCAAGGTTTTTCGACGGGAATTTTGGCGTTTTTTTCTAATTTAAAAAATCGCCAAAATTCCCGTCGAAAAAACTTGAAAAATACACTGCTT
>JAQFYT010001957.1:0-14350 GCA_034694925.1 Ceratophysella denticulata | reverse complement strand
TAAGAATGAACGAACGTCGTGGTAAATGGTCTATCATCTATGTTTCTGGCAGAAAATGACCACCGGAATGGTATTATGCAACTACATCGAAACTTCATTCAATCAGAGATCAGATGCATAAGCGAATAAACTGTAATCCTGTTAGGTACGAAATTCTCTTCGCAGTCCGTATCGACTATTGTGTAATTTACAAGTGAATCACTTCGGTAACTTGTGGTCTTGGTATTTGCAACTTAGCAATTGTTCGAACTTACTTGTAGTCCAGCCTAATCCATTTCTGGAATGCTCGTATCTGTCTACCGGATATTTCCAAACATCCGGAAAACTGGATACAGGATTTTCGTCTGCTTGCTTCATGTTCAGGGTGTACTATATTTTCCAGCACTTCCTCGTTAACACTAACCAACAAGTATTTAATGTTGTTTACTCTGTCGACCGACAGACAAATTAAGTTAGTTTATTTATGTAGCTTTTTTAATTTTTTTTTAAAGACTTCCCTTTTTAACTTGTTAATAACTGTCTGTAATTTTAGGCAACTTCCGTCGTTGGGCTTACAATAAATCTGGATTCAATCAATATGGTAAGAAATCATACAATTACTTTTTAAAAACCGGTTTCAGTAAATACAAAGTTGACCAGGTTCCTAGAACCATAGCGATAGAACTCATAGTATTTAGTTCACATTTAAAAAGTATTTAAACCATATTTTGTATTTTAGGGCTGAAGATTCACGACTGCATGTATGAAACTCCTGAAGTGACCGAGGCAATTCGTCGACTTCCTGCTCATATTGTGGATGAACGCAATTACCGAATAACTCGTGCACTGCATCTTTCCATGACGAAGACCGTCTTACCTCAAGAGGAATGGCAGAAGTATGAGGAGGTACGCTCGATTCTTTTCCAATTTTTCAACGATTTAACCCAATTATTTCTTGGATGTCCTGAAATTGAAAACTTCATTTTCATGAACTTTGTTGCATAGGATGACTACTACCTGGATCCTTATCTCTCAGAAGTACGGCGTGAATTTAAGGAGAGAGAGGAATGGGCCAAGAAGTAAACCAATTTCATCATGTCTATAATATTGAACCTCCCAAAATCGTAGCCCCCCTATCTACCTACTAAGAATTTAAAAATGGGGTCAGTGATTATCAATGTATAAATAGATATAAATCAATTCCACGTAAATCAGTTGATCAGCAATACAGTTAAGTACTTGAGTTGCTTCACGGTAGTCAAGTTGAGCATTGCATAATTTACTCCGCGAGATAAGCTTCTCATTTCAGTCAATAAATATTAAATGGTCTTACAGCTCTTCTCGGCGGAATCCTTGCTTTACTCATTCTATCCTTACTGTAGATTAGTTTTGCAGCTCGCAAATGAATGTCGCAAATGTTGGATGAAGTCAAATCGTTTTTAACTTGAACGCAAAGCATATTATATGCACAAATATTCATTCGAGTTCGAAGGATACCAATACGACAGCTTTTGATGATGTCGACTAATGAAGTTGACGTGTGAGGTCAGATTTCGGATAGTATGTACAAATCATGGTTTTAAATGCGGATTATTCTTGGAAATTCGTATGAAATAAATGAATTTTGTTCGATTCCCGAGCGAACTCAAGCGATGAATAAGTAAACCGAGTGTATTATATTAAGTAGATGTGGATCTTACCCTATCTAACGTATTTATTTCGGCATTGTGGTTTAATTTTATCCAATTTTTTATTTACAGTCAGTTAATTTAAAAGTCAAAATGTACGGTAGTGAAGTGTGTGTGAATATAGATAGGGATGTTTTAGATTCCAAATAATTAAAATGGGTTGGCGTTGAATTACAAATGCTAGCTGAGAACTCAATCCGACTCTGGGAAGGGCCCCGCCATCAATCGTTTCAAGAAGGCTGGAAAAAATAAACAAATCAGAGAATGAGAATACATAGTCTGTAATTTCCACTTCGGATCCTCCTAATAATAACGAAAGAACCACTCACGGGCATATGGAAAGAAGCCATCCTCATCTTCCGGGTCGGCACAGTCCTTCAGGATTGCTTCGGCTTCGTCTTTCTCCAGTTTTTCTCCTAAAAATGAGAATACATTGAGTTACTTCGATGCTATTTGAAATAGAAATTATTTTAATGTTAATGTAACTTACCAAGAGATTGCAAAACGTGGTTCAATTCAGCAAACATCATTTTTCCGTCTCCGGCCTTGTCGTACAGTTTGAGACATTCCATGTAATCGTCAATATTGCCAACATCCTTGTCCTTCTTCACTTGGGAGAAGATGGGAAGGAACTCCTCTACTTTCAACTTCTTCTCGTCTGGAATTCCGAAATCAAAAACGTTTTAAAATACTAATACACAGAATAATGTACCGGATATTCCGGATTTTTTATACAATAGTTAATACTTACTCTTCTTCTTAGTCCCACCCATTTTCTCGACGAGTTTGAGCGTGGGCGTGCAGCCAAGAGCTCGGAGAACATCTCCAATGTTGAAGGCGTCAATTTGATCCTTACCCTCAAAGTCGTAGATGGAAAACGCAAACTTTGCTCCTATAAATCAAAAAAAAATAATTTAAAATCAAACACGAATTCCACATTTTTTCAAGATATTCAAAATGGCGTATGAACTCACGCTCAATATCTCGTGCCGACAAGTCGGAAGCCTGTAAATGCAGATAAAATTAAAGAAATCAATGAATTCGGTATAATTCTGATATTAAATAGTTTATGATACAATTAAAATAGATGGGTATGGGTATATTGCAATTGTTTTAAGGAAAACTCACCATTTTTCCGGAAGGAGAAGAAGATTAAAGTGAGAGGAGTGCCCAGTGTGTGCGGAAGAAAGACTCGAGACGTTGTGGAAAGATGCTCTGAGAGAGGACAAAGGCTAAAAATAAGTGCTCTGCTTTTGGAGATCCGCTCTTCGGCTCCGGCTTTATTTTTAGACCGCGAGGTTGGCATTGCGGAGTTCTACCGTTCTACGTCTGAAGATGAGTATACACGACGTGTTTCCGTCGTCCCCGAAATCCGAATATTTCGGAACACGGCTTTATTTCCCTCGAGCTCCTTTTTGGATGTTGAAATACCTTCGGACCAACTAACACCAACCTCCTACCTCGTTTAGTTTCACTTGGCACCCGTCCAGACACATTCGGGATTTTTGGGATGGCACAAACCTCGTTTCTCCAAGGCGTCATTCAAAATCTTCTCTAACAAATCCTCCATTTTCCTTATTATTTTTATGGAGCATGCTCAATACCCAATCAGACAGGTAGCTTTTACTCTGTATGTTCAATGCAGATACATATTGTAGCTGTAATATGCAAATTGCTAAATTTACACGGCTAGGCTGAAGATTAGATCATCCCGGGTATTGATATCAGACACGCTCTATTTCCAGCATAGATTCTCGTCCCGAGAATCTTTTTTTGTCATAAATGGTAATGCAAAAAATTGAATAATGTTGTGTTCGTGTTCGTGATGCGGAGGTTTTATATCCGGCTATCAGAAAACGGCTTTATGTATGACAGGATAAGCATGTTCATACATATATTTAGAATTTGATTTTTTTTATTTGCAACGTATGCGTGGTAAACAACAAGATAACAATATTTCCTGCAAAAAATAGAATTGTCCAAGGTGTTTACACCCTGATAATACAATCGTGCGTCGTGTACTGTACAGTTACAACGCGAACTGCGGGTACTTTGTAAAATTACAGAGTACGGATCATACAAACCTAATACATAATTAATTACGCAGTGTGACGTCTAATGTGATGTACATACCTATCTGAGTAGTTCAGACACTCAAACAAAGGCAATGTCATACTGGCTGCCAACTGCCAATGCCGCAACTTTAAATGGGCACTGATCCAAAGTGAAAGTCAACCTTTACTAGTTCATCAACTTGTTCAGAAATACAAAGAGTGACACAGAAGAGGATGAAGCATTTGTTGGATGTATGTAAACAGCGCAACATACCGGCGTAGATCGCACACCGCGTTCACTTTAGCCAATCATAGTGTCCGGTCCGATTTATCGTAAGACCGAAAAACTTAAGAACCCATAACGTGCGCAAACATACTGAAAATCGCATTCTTTGTTCACGAAATATGTTAAATGAAATTCTGATTCTCTCAGATTCTCAAGTATTGACCTATGGTGAGCTATGAAAATGCTGTGCACGTAAATTAATTTTTTAGAGAAATGGAAATTATTATTTATTTTTAAAAATGAAATATCAAAACGAGTATGGTAAGTTGAATGTATAGGGAATAAAATACTAAATACCTAAGAGCTGTCTAGCCTCACTCTCTTCATGCGATATGGCTGGACTCACGTACATGTCCATTAACTGCTTTTTCTTGCGCTCAATAATCTTTTGCTCAATTTCCTCTTGGGTTGGAACTTGAATGAAGTAATTTTTAACACTTTCGGACTCATCTTCCTTGGCTTCTTCTGCGTCTTCCAATGCCTGCAAAGCCTTTCCCTTTTGCTCCAGCTTCGTTCGGATTTCTTGCTCCAGTTCCTCAATGGCTTTCAATTCAGCTTCCATCTCCAGCGGTTCTAGAATCCCGTCATCATCATCTCTGTATCCGTAGTAATCTGCATCCACGTCTCTCATGAGTTCTCCGCGCGTTTTACGTGGCGGACCCGTTATTTCAGGCTCGAATAATTCTCTTACACCTGCGTGAGTACAATGAACAGTTTTAAAAACATGATCTTGTTTGTGAGTATTAATATAAGTAACGCAATATTATACCTGGTAAATCCTTGGCTGCTCCAAAGTATTTATAACCTCGTGTTCCTGGGATTTCCTTGCCTTCATTATCAAGCATCCTTGGTCCATGTTTCGCGTAGTCGGATCCACCCAACGATCGAATTCGTCGCTCCCAGTGTCCCTAAAATCAATCATCCCGAAGTTAAGCATCTTCAGTAATCTGTACTTAATGAATATTAAGTAATCAAACTAAAACTTTGTAATATATCAGCTCCTGAACTTACCTTTTCACGTAGAAGCTTATTAATTTCGTCATTTAAGTCTCTGAGCTTGAACTCTCCCAAACCCGCATTTTGAATTTGACTGACTTTCTTGGCAATATCTCGGATAATGGTCATTCTCCACTTCTCGGCTTCTGGAAGGCTCTCACACAGTGTGGACAGGTATGGACGACGCTCCTCTTTCGGTCCACCCCGCTCCTCTTCAATTTTCATTTTATGCCATCGAGCCAAAGTCGTCCTTGGAATAAAGAAATAAATAACGTAAAACGTGTTTAGTTGATACAAAAAAGCATAAAACACCAGTTGCCAGTTTTCAAGCATTTAATAATTGAGTAGCCGGAGACCCCCAAACAAATAACAAATGTGACTTTATTCATAATGACTTCTTCTCCAATGCAAGGTCTATGCGATCTCAAAAGCTGTTCGATATGGTGCAGTGCAATGGAATTTCAACCATGCCATGGAATAAATAAATCAGGCTCTATAATGTATTATGTATTATGTCTTACTTACATTGCTTTTTCACTATTTCTCGCCATGATGGGTCTTCTTGTTTAAGTTTGATCTGAAGCTAAATCAACTTAATTGTTAATTAATGTGTCTGTGTCACCGTACAAATACTGAAACCAAATGGAATATTAAATGCTTCTAATAAGTTCAAGTTAGTTAACCGAAAAATGAAAAACGGTAGACGTATTAGACACACGACTAACTCAAAAATGGTGCAATGCGCCACTTCTTCGCGGGCACAGAATAGTCTTCTTGGCCTCGTGCATGGCCGATGTTTGACCATTATTGTTTGACTTATTTGATTATGCAAGGCCGATCTTTTTGATTGATTGCTCTTTCATTGATCATTCATTCCAATTTCTCATCTGTGCCGTAATTAACGACTCAAAAGTTTAAGATGAAAATATGGCGAAATATATAAACGTGCCATGAGAAAATAGAATCTGCCATGAAAACCAAGACTTGTGCAATAAGTCTGCATAGTGGCAGTAAATTTGATTTTAGTGAGGTTGGGTTAGGTTAAAACGTTAGCGGACGAGATTGATCCGTTCTACAGGTTAGGTTAGATTTTTGAAATACCCAAATGACCAACAACTAGCCCAACCTTTGGAATTATAGACCAATTTTACTTATTGCAGCATTCCATTTCCTATTGCAAAAGTCTTTTTTATGGCTTATTCTATTTTTTCATGGCATCGAAAAATGCCACCCGAAAATATGTACTTAATCTATAATTGAACATCAATTTTAATCTCATACTGGTTTCATTCGTTCAATTTCTACATAGTTTCGTAACTCAGAACGAACATTGTTTCGCGTGGATCTCTTATCAATTCATTTAAATCGATTCTTATTTCATGTCTGTTTTTATTATTTAACCGGATACTTTGTGATCTATAATATCTTACTTCGTGTTTTATATGTGAGCACCGAATATAGCTTTTTTTTATTACTTGAAAACGCCCGATTTACTACAACACTTAAAAAATTACTAACAACATAGACGTAGTACGTATTTGTACATTGTAGTAGGTACATGCATATAATTTTGACTGGAATGTTGAATGGGATGATTTAAATAAAGATGTGATATTGGAGATTTCTTTATTTCTTCACTGTTTCTGATTGATTATTAATCAAATCAGTGAATAATAGCTTTTGGTCAATAGCACAGTCAAGCACGAAACAGAGTTCCAAAATGGAGGCTTTTGTTTCACCTTTTTCCCTGGATTTTGAGCAACGTCGACTCCCGAGAAAATTTATGTTTTCGTTTGATTGACCTGAAGCTAATTAGCTATTTAACCATTTTTGAATATTGATTTAATTTGATTCAACTTCACTACACAATTCCATTTCTGACCCAGGAGAATTTCTAATACAGAATTGAAATACATACAAAAGTACGTCTATTGCAGTATCTACATATATGGACTAGTGTATAATAAGACTGTAACTGTTACGTTTTGGAACGTGTATCTCTGAATTAGTAAGTGTTACGTATTCCATTCCAAACCAGAGTTGTGCATATCCGTTTTCCGTCTGTCTGGAATAATAACTTGGAGTGCGTTTTAAAATTATGTAGTTTAGTAGTGCTAATACTTATATCTATACCTTATATACTTATACAATACTGATATCTGTATAAATCCGGAGTAAATAATGGGATGAAAACTGGGATTATGTTTTGGCTAGTTTGGTCACATTCATGTTTGATATGACTCGGAATAAAGATGAATAATTTACAATTACATGACATAAGTATGAAGTTCGGCTTGTCTTACAGGCAGGTATGGTACTGCACAAATCATGTGGCATTTTTGAACGCCAATGCAGTTGATTGCCAATTAACCAGACCTTCCAGAGGGGTCTATTGGTGTCAATTATGAAATGTACTTAAAACACCACGTAGCGGAACGTGGAATACAATTACAACAGATAATCAAATTGTGCTCGAAATAGCTCTTATTTCTCGTAACTCTCTACCGATGTATGTATTAGAATTTGGAATCCAGAATGAAATAACATAAAAACTAAAACTACCCGATAACTGTAACATTCAATTTTCAAGCATTCTGGAACCATTCGATAAATTATATAAGTCAAACATTATAGCTAATATACTAGTATAATCACTCATGAGTAACCGCTACATACACGCCATTTGCGGAATTCGTAATACATAAAGTAGGAAGGAAACAGACTTGAGGGATAGACGACGAGTAGCCAGGTCAAACTCAAAAAGTTTTCTGTTCGTTGCTTCAGTGTTTTATATGTCATTAAGATAAAAATCCTTGTAATCACCGTTTGGTCACTTGTTCCCATCCTTCCGTTTCGTTATAATCTTACAAATTGTTTTCAATATTTTTTTTTATTCTTGTCGGTTTATGGGACGATTTAGTGCTCTAAGCTATGAAATGGTCCCCAATAAATCATAATACCATGTAAATACTTTTTTGAAACGCGGATATGGGATTAGACTACACCGCATTCACCCGGCCCACCCCCACTACTCGCATCTCGAACGTTTTGTTTGGCTTTCCGGCTCGAGCGTCGGATCAAACTTCTACTTCTGGGCTTGGCGCTGTCTTCGGACAGGAATTGCGGTGATTTCTGGACAATTTTAGAAGGGCTATCTGTCGCACTAGTACTCGTGTTTCCTTTCCCACCCCGAGTTTTGACGTAAGCAGAGGAACGGCGTTTGAGTCCTTGGTCATCCGATGACTGGATTGAAATTTGGGACAGAGTCAGAAATGACTTAAAAATTTCACGAATATTTGACTCGTCTTTGGCAGAAGCTTCCAGAAATTGAGTCCTAAATTCAATCAAAACATCAAAATTTAAAAACTCTAGAAAATACAATTGAACATTGAATCTACGTTTATAAAGTCTATAGTGCTAAAATAAGAATCAAAACCTTTGACCCATTTGACTTGCCCTGACATATGTATTTGTCTACCTAAATCCATGCAATTCTAAAAGCAATGCAAGGCCCTACACTGTTTTCTATGTAGGTTTGTATGCATGTGCCTGCATAAGCACGGCTACTTTCACTTCTCCGTGTAGTGAAACGTGTTCAACCTCAGACTTTCTCTCCAACAACTCCTGTCGCAGTCGCAACCATGTTTCCGTGGTTGTGAAACGTGTAACCCGAACCCCAAACCAAGTCACTCCACGTTCACCTACCGCACCTCGTCACGGATCCTAGTTTCTGTAATGACACTACGTGCACACATTCTGTGTTGTTAAACTCCCATCGTTACCACCACTCATCCGATTACTTTTCCAAAATGAAGGGAACAAAGTTGTTGTTCACACCTCGTGCCGTGCTGAATGGCAAAGTAGGAAGAATATTGTGAAAAATAAGGTGTGTACATAAAGTAGATTCCCTCGAGAAGGAAACCCGGAAAGATCATTCCTCAGATCGAGCTCCAGAGACTCGTTTGTGTTCTATAAAGTAACATATTAGGAACAGCATGGGAGTGCAAAGAGAATATTAACTCTTCCTACGAAGCTCTCCCTGGGAAGTCCTATTTTTGTTCCTACATCCTCATTCCATGACGTGTATATGGCAACAAAGTAGAAGGAGCCTCGTTTCTCATGAAATTAACAAAGGTTTTAGTACTGTGTGTTTCATTCCAGAGGGCCGCATTACAACGTAGGACTCTATGTATGAGTATCGTATTACTACAGCTCATGTCTCTTAGATTAGGAGAAAGCTTTTAGAGTACTCATAGATACAATTGGACGGAGAACTTTCACCCTGTCGACTTGATCCCTTTCCTTCTTATATGTACTTAGGTACTTCTTAGGAAGGAGGAAGGAACGGTGAGTGATAAGTACCATTGATTTTTCCCCTTCTCAACTTTGGCGGACCCATGGTTACCTGCCCTGAAACCAAACCTATGCTAAACTTATAATTGGACCTTCTCACTCCGAGATAATAATGATATTGATCCAGGATCCGTCCATTATTGAAAAACAGGAAATCATTATCAGTTTCTCAGAAACTTATTCCCTGAGTTCAACAAAACACACGCACCACTAATCACTGATTTAATCACATAATGGCTCTTGCACTTGACACGATAATTCGTCGCCCAAAGGTTTTTCAACAAAATCTAGTACATTGGAGTTCCGACATTTCTGTTTCTGTCTTTATGACAATAAGGATACGTTTATCATAGGTACGTATGCATGAAAATGTTATCAACTCTTGAGAAAATTCAGGCTTTCCAAATTAGCGCGGACCGAATTGTCGGTTCACTAGTAGTTAGTTAACGTTACCTTAATTTCCCCAAGGACTGGAGCCAAGCCCTCACATCCTCCTCGTTGACTTCCTTGACGAGGAGATCACTCTTGTTTCCGACGACGACGATGGGTATGTCCTGGTAGTCGGCCCGTGCTTCTTTGATTTCCTCGAAGCAGGACTTGACCGTGTCGAAGGAATCCGGGTCGTCCACGGCGTAGACGAGGAGGAAAGCATGGGTGGTTGATATGGAGAGTCTCCGCATGGCCGGAAACTGAACGTCTCCGCCTGTGTCCATGATGTCGATCCGAAGTTTGATATTCCCAAAATCATACTCACGATTGTACAACTCCTCCACCGTTGACTTGTACTTCTCGGAGTAGGTGTTGAACAGGAAACGCTTGATAATGCATGTCTTCCCTGTTTTTGGCCCGCCGAGCGTCAACAGGCGAAGACGATCCGAGTCAGACATTTCTCTCGAAATCCTACCGGAATGTCAACCTGGAATTCAGACATAAAATTTTGATTTTATTTACTACATCATGTATTACATGCCCAGAGAAAGCATGGAGCATATGTCTATCTGTAAAACTCGTTCTACACTATGTGTTCGTGTTCATTGTCCAATTCATTAGGATTTTCTGGTATATTCTAATGACATGGCTCACTGGGGAATTCCTCGTCTACCCGAAAAGCCAGGTTGAGCACAATAGTCAAGTCAAGAGTTCGGTGTAGGTGTTAGTGTTTGTGCTATTTGTCTTTACTCTGGTTTCATTTCACATTATATGTATGTGTACAATTTAACAAAGTAGAACCGCTACCCACTACTGCCAGTCACCACTGAAATCACATCTGGGCTAACGATAACGACATTGCGCATGGAACTACCAACTACCCCATTTTGTCAAAGTGCTGACGGTATATCATTTTATGATTCAATTCAATGTATTATTGTATCTACAAAGGACACGCAAAGCACTGCTCCATTCCTCTGGTTCGTTCGTTGTAATTAACCGTGCTCTGGTCTTCTTCCTTCAACGGAATACCATGACTTGAAGCACAATAGCCCGAGTTGACTCAGGCTGCCGCGTAGATAATAGGACGGAGTAGAGCTACTCGTACATTCCTGGAGGGAAAGTTCACACCGGTGACAGGTGGAGAGATTTACGGAGACAGAGACGTCTGGGTTTTTGGGGGAGCTGGTGGATGGAAACCATGGGTGGGGGGCAGAATGGTCCCAATCCCAGCCTGTTTTCCCTTCCATGAAACACAGAAGCACATACTTGTAATTTTACACTCAACTTAATCTCAAAGAAAACCAATTAAAAGTTTCTGGAGGGGTCTGGATGAAAAACCTTGTGTGTATCTCCGCAACTCCATCCGGCATAACAGGAGAGGAAGGAGCCCTGGAGAGATTTTGCTCCTGGTTGGAAATTAAAATTATGAACTATCCCATCACTCCACTCCACACATCCTTCCGCGTCCCTGTCTATCAAACAGTAGTAGGTAGAAAGTTAATGAGAACGCTCCGCTACCTACCTCCAAAAACTAAAATCTACTCTAAAATCTACCTGACTGAACTCCAATCGGAATATAGATAATGGCAGTAGGAAGCAAAATAATAAAAAAAAAGAGCCGAGTCGTGAAAATTAGAGACGCTGAGTTGGCTCGACGGCCCAATTAAAAATTATTTTAAGGAAATCTAATATCTGGAATAATGGGGGAGGTAGGTAACAGGAAGGATTCGGGTTTTCCATGTTATTCGTATAGGTACGTGTCAGGGTAGGTTTGAATTTGTGGTACAAGATACAAAATGCATTTTAGCACCTGAAATAGGGTGAAATAGTACGGGTTCTCGCATACAGATTGCACTTACGCTACCAGGCAGAGGCGTAACTAGCGGGTATTCAGGGTAATCAAGGAATAGGGGCGCCGAGGGTCAGGGGGCGCCAGCCCCCGGACCCTTCCGAATATTTTATTTTTTATTTTATTTATGCTTTCTGAAAGCCCCCTTCGGGCAGCTGCCCATGGGGCCCTTAACTACTTTACAAGATTAAAATTGTGCCTGATTTAGATGTTGAGTTGGTTTGAGGCTTAATCTTACTACTTTCTAATGTGGGTAATTTCTCTTTTGAGTTTAAGTCCAAATTATCTTAGTTAATTATATAGTCATATAACTTAACTATACCTTAATCTATTCTTAATTCTACTAACTCTGCCTGGTCTACTCCTGAGTCCTTGACATTATAGTCTTAAATTCCCTTTCCCTGTTGTACTCATCGAGGGCTTACGATCATTGATACTTCAGTATTCCTCTTTAAGTTTACATATCATAATGATAATTACTGCAACACAGCTTAGTATAGTAATTATACATAGTATGATAAAATATAAAAGTCGGATCCAGTGTGGAACACCGATTTTACAGATGAGATGAATTGGCCCAAGCCGGAAAGGGACGGCAATACGGACCCAATGGCCATGGACTCAGGAGTAGATAGGCTTCCCATTATGATTAGGAAGATAAGCGTCCTCATGGTAACTGGAAGGACAAAATAAAATAAAATTGTAATTACTTAAGTTCCCTTGCTCATTGTTCGTTTACTCGGGTGCTGCCTAGTACTAGTACTAATACTATACAAGTTACTCTATATTAGCTTATGTACCTATTCCGTGATCTAATAACTATTCTAGCTAGCTACTGGATTGTTGTCAGACTCAGCCACCCTCAAGCTTGCTGGGTCGTTTATCGGCGGAATCAGGAGTGAAGATGATTTATCCTTCTGTATATACTGACCTCAATATTTTTTGCCACCTCCTCTGCTTGCTCCAAATTCTTGACATTGATCCATTCCTGATATTGCTGACATCAGCTTCCTGTGAGATTTGCTAGGTCCATCAATTTGATTGCATTGGGATTACTCATGACTTTGCATTCGCATACCATGTGGAATAATGAGTCGGGCTGGTGCAGATTGCAGAATTTGCATTCCTTCTCTTCATTCAGGAAACATTGGACTCTCTGCATGTCTTGTCAAAGCACGGCTTTGTTTCTCTTCCTTCCTTGGATGCCTGAGTGATCCATAAACCCCGTTTTTTTGCTGCTATTTTGATGAGGTTCAAGAATTCCTTCGCTTCATCCATAGGTGTCGTGTTTAATAATCCGCTAAATTCTTCATTCCATTCTTTTGCGAGTTCTGGCCTCCATAATGGCTTATCGACATTCCCGACGCTAATAGCGCTATGCCCCACTTGTAATTGTATTTGCATTGGAATGTGCCCACGACTGTATATTGGTATGAATGACATCTCGACTACGTGATGGGCGGCTTCAGCGTTAACGATTGCAAGATCTATGGTTGAACTGCCAATGTGATTGATAAATGAAAATTCAGGTCGCCTATTCTTGCATTTAGGTTCCCGATAATTATTAATAGTTCTTGTGAGTCCTGCCCTTGATCAGTTTCTTCCAGCATATCTTTGGTATGTAGTATGATTGTATTGGACCCTGGTGCTGATCGAATTCCTCCCGATTTGTGTGCTTAAAATTCTCTGTTTCTTGTGAGTCAAGATCCCAAAGATGGCTGAGCCTTCCAACATTCCAGTATAATATGCTCCCTGCTTTTAACTTAGACATACTTGTGTCCTACTTCCTTTCTATTGCTCTACAATTATGCTTCCTGCGCTTAGTCTAGCCTTAACTCTATGCTACCTATATTAAGTCAATGTATATTAAGGATAATTCTACTTAGCTGATTGAGGAGTTTGATGCTGAGTCGGCCTGGATTACAATTCCTCCACTTCCCCCTCCGTGTCCGAGATTCCGTAGATCTTCTTTTCCGTACCGTGAATCACCGTGAGTCGCCCTCCGCGTATAAAAAACTTGATGTCCTTATTCGCTGCTTTCCATATCTTTGCCGTTTCCCTCAGTTTTGCCTCTCGAGCTCTCTCCTGTTGAGTCAACTCTGGGTTGATATAGATGCTGCTCTGCTTTCCCTTCAGATTCTTTTTAGCCTGCAGTATTTTCACCTTGTCCTTTTGTCGGACCAGCTTAACTTGGATGCTCCTCTTTTTTTGTCCTGGTTTCCCCAGTCTTCTGATGTGGCTGTAGTCGATGTCTCCGATGTTGAGAGCACTGAGCACTTTTTCTACCTCTTTTTCCAGTTCCGGGTATGTTTCTTTCTCCGCCTCAGGTGCTCCAGAAATTATAATATTTGCGGCCACCATCTCCTTTTTCACTCGTTCCACTTCTCTGTCCTTCTCTTCCTCTGTTATTGTCACTTTAGAGCTGTTCGGCTCAGATGCAGGGCTTGTGAGTTTCCTCTTGGCCGACCCTGATACAAATGGGACTGGGATTCGTGGTGGGGATCCCCTTGGCTTGCTCTTCTTGTGCGTCTTTCCTACTCGGCTGCTCAAACCAGACTCCTCCCCTTCCGAATATAGTTTTTACGTTTTAAAAGATTAAGTAATGAAATTAAAAATAAATTAAACTTGTTTAAGGGGTAGTGCAATGGTGTTTCACCATGCTATTGTCCATAAGCAATCGTGGTCTAGTTCGGAATCGATTGTGGCTTAACCA
>JAQFYT010001956.1:0-14360 GCA_034694925.1 Ceratophysella denticulata | reverse complement strand
AACAAAGTATGTGCAGTACGATGTAGTGATTAGTTCTGAAGACAACTTCGCTTAAGCGGGGGGTATTCACTAGTCTACATATAAATTTTACCCTGCAAGGTCAATTCTTGTCAACAAACACTTTCAAGGAATAAAATTGACTACAATAACTGTAAATGAAGTATTATTATAATGGTTAAGCGATAGCATACTGAACAAGTAAGATAAATTATTTACAAAAACCAACAAAACATTCGCCTTGAATTTATGCACCCATGTTGAGCTTGTTTGTTTGTTAAACCATATACAATACAAGCATTTCAACTGAATAGTGAGTAAATTGCGAAAACTGTTTGCTTAGCTCTGGTAAAGGCTATTGAACTCATAAGCCAATTTGTGAAATTACACTTGTTTCGTACCAAATAACATATAATTAATATTATTATCTGTGGTTACAGTAGTACCTCTGTGGTGTTGTAATAAATCCAAATCAACTAAATAAATTCTTCTATAAGCATTTACATACGTTTTTATGCTTGTTATATATTTGTGACTTGCGACTATATTGCTGTGTTTCTTCGCTATACAGCCCCGTGTATCGTCACAGTAGAAAGTTTATGTCAGTGGATGCTCAAAAAATTCGAATTTGAAGAAATCTATATTTAGTTTGAATTTCCAATACAAAATTTGTTTGATCGGAGTTCTACCAAGTAAAACTTTTGAGAGATTAAATTTGAGCAAGGCTCATATTTGCGTCAAGTACTTTTTTGAGAACGAAAATTGCCTGCATGAAAGTGAAATCTGGGTTTCCCCAAGGTGTTCTCGGTAAAATGTATTGAGTTAGACCATGCTCCATGCTCCGTGTTAAAAAATAACCTTGCAGTGGCATTGAGAAGGTGTGACAAACGGGTTGGCGCTTGGGTTTCCATTTCTAAGTCAAGTCTTGTAAGTAGTAAAGAGGTCCTCTGATTGGAGGGGACAGAAAACCTCATCTCATTACAAATGAGGCTAATACATGTGGACGCAGAGAAAGTTTTCTGAGTTGGTTTTTCCAATTTGTTCAAACACGACTATCAAAAGTGAAAGTAAGAAAATTATGAGCTTTGAAATCGAAACCAAAGTTTTGCAAAAGCATTTGCCAGTTAAGTTTTTTGGCTGCTAGCTAGGTAGTGCACACAGGAAACAATTAAAACATTTCATTACTTTAAATTCTTCAACGTCCGTCCAGTGTCCAGCATCGCTCACCCCTTCGGTTATTTCTGCCTATAGGTACTAAAAATACGGTGCGCTATGCTTTAAGCTAGGTAATCTGTGGTTTGAAGTCAAATTCTGCGGTTAACATTCCATTTGGATACTCAATGAAACAGCTGTTGGGTCTCAGTTCACCTCAGTTCCGAATCTCTCAAAGGGTGTTTAATTTTGCGAAAGTCATAAGTATATATAGTATGGACAGTCCTTTATTAAGGATTCCACATCTTAACAAGCCAGTACAGAAAAACCACGTAATGAATGAAAATTATTAATTATATATGCCGTCAAAATTGATTGAGAGGGTACTCATTTCCAACGCTGGTGCGGTGTCTCCACGTTGGATAGTGATACTCAGACCGGACTCGCACAAGGAAAAATCCGGGTTCACCGGTAGGAAGATCGGCGGCGGCTGAGTTCGTCCGAAATGACAATTCAATCCGATTTTAATTTAGCAATGACAGTAGAGTATGCAATAACTAGTATACGTATATAATTTCATACGTGATTCATATGTAATACGAATCTTTCTAAATAAATATTAATATTCGCCGGCATAGATAAATCATATTATATTTTGTTTTCGCGTGCACAGTAAGGTCTCATGAAAGTTCCATTTCCCGTTGAAGTTACTGTTCACTCACGGTTGACATTTGACAGCTTGCGTTTTTCAAGGGAGACATTATTAAAATACAGATTAAGAGTTTAATTTCCTGGCAAATATTTTCCCTTCGACTGTCTTTTGTTTTCTCTCAACTTCAACTTGCTTCTTTTTGGGCTATTCTTCTGCTTGTTCTTCTGAATGAGCATTGTGATTGTAGAGAAAGATGGTGACAGACCATCCGGTTTCGCTCTTCTTCCGAAGTAGCAAACTAATTCCAGTCCATAGAACAATATGAGACGTCTTTGCCAAAATTAAACAGACAGCACCAGATGCCAAGACGTTTAACAAGAAGTTCAGATGAAAGGCATTGGACTACGGTTCCTGTTCTTTGTATTGCTGTCGTCTTCCTTGGACGCAAGAGCTCTCTTAATTCTTAATTTTCTAAACTATGGGTGTAATTGTAAACTATGATTTTACATGAATGTGTGATAACTATATATTTGTATTTAAGTCTGTTTAAAAACTTCTTTCATTCAAATTCAAACCAATTTCATTTTGAACGGACTCGAACCTACAATGAGTGAAATATTTGATTCGTCTGCCGAATTCAATATTCGGATAAGCTTGCGCATGAATTGATTTTGGAAAACGATTTTATGCTACTGGTGAAGTAGTTCCACTATTTCGGAAACAGTCACACACTTCTGTAAAGACCAATATACAATATTCAATTGAATGCATGGCCAACCACTGAACAATTTCGGTTCATACATATTACCAATTTGGAAAACCTATTTATGTGATATGCGATCAAAATAAAATGATCCTTATTATATGCACTCACCCGAAATTCCAATTCCTGAATTCCTCGAAAGCTGGAGATAGCCATATTTATTTCTGGTTTCTCGTTTTGTTCAGAAAACAGATGGATTAATAATGGATTACGACTGATCATTGATTTATCTATGCATTATACCTTAAGATATTGTATTTGCTTTACTTTCACTCCAAATATACATAGTTTTCTTTACGCAAAAAAATATCACATCTATCTGTATCTGTAGTAATGCAGTTTTAATTAGCGTCAAACATCAATATACATACAATCATTTATATAGGTACAACACTTCACAGTATTCAGGCTTCCACTAATCATGTGTCGAATATTTTTCTACTCATTTATCTAGATTTTCTCACAAAAATAACAGGTATGTTGAGGATGATTTAAGACTATAAAAATCACTTTCACGCACGAACTTAGAGGCAATTAATTAATCACGAATTATTCTTAGGTACAATATAATATCGAATTGGTGTTTGGACTTCGGAACATCAACGTCAACGGATTTTTAAGGTTAAACAAAATCTGATTTTTGGGTGAGGAAATGTCGGATTTCTGAAAAGAGTAGTTGGTCAGTAGAGAAATTTTAACCCGATAATCCCTCCCTAGTAGTTGCTCACGTTGTGTTAAAAATCCATCCTGATTTCTAACGAATTGAAATATCTGATATCATTCGGGAAAGTCAATCGGTTTTCCAAAGAACTAAAAGATCCGGATTTTCAATTTTTCGGTTTCTAAAAATTACATGGTCGTTCATTTTGTTTTCAAATAAAATTAAATAGTTTCAAATATTCAAATCTGTTGAAAATTAGACCTGAACTTGAAAATTTTAAACTTGCCGTAAATTATCAATTTACACAGCCACTGATTACCGAACGAAACTTTTCATTTTATAATTTATTTACCTATTCATCTCAAACACGTAACGGATACAATGATACAAAGTAGCATCAGCATCAATAATAGTTTTCTCTTCATTAGAATATGTAATAGATTTTCATCACGATTTTTAATTACACGTTCGATATACACATTTCTGATACCCACCTTTGCCGACAGATATAGTATGATGTACCGTTGTATCTTCAGAAGCAGGAAATTATTTCGCGTAGGCATAGATGTACATTCAAGAATAAATTAACATCGACTGTGTAGTCGGATCGAGTATCTTCTGGATAATTTAAATTCCACACTTACGGGTTTGAATGGAATCTTGACGGGCTAACGTCACTCTTGGAGAATTAATACAATGAGACTCCAGGGTTTTGGAAATACTTTAGTAGCTGGGGAACCTGATTCTCGTTCGTATGGGCGAGTTTTCACCGAAACGCTCCATGGTAATCCATGCCATGCTTGACTAACGCCGTAATAATTAATTCGAAAAAGCTCCCACATGGGTTTTCTATCACAGAAACCGTATCCAGCCAATAGAGCACACAACGCACTTAACGCCTCCTCAAGCGGATGGATGTGTACGGAAACAAGGGTTATATAGGTATATTACATACTATATGTATAAGCGAGGTTCCTTAATTGAAATAAATGTACACAGCGCTGAGGCTCAGACCCAATTCGACTTCTGCTTTCTTCTCGTCGATTATGGCAAGAGGTTTCTCAATGCCCGGGCCATACAGAATTCCCTCAGGATTTGCCCAACTTTCCCGTCTTCTTTTTCATATTTTCTCCACTGGAATGAAGGCTCACCAACAGCAACCGCAGCTTCCCTTCCATCTCCAAAAATTCAAAAATGTACACAAGGAAACTTCATAATTTACGACTCATGTGAATACCTCCATGGAACTACACAGAAGAATGGCTGAGAATATGGAAAATTCTATAAGCCTCTTCCTTTGTGCGACATTGAAAATTGAGAACCACGCGCAGCCAATGTGGAAAACTATTCGTAATTCAATTACTAAGGTCTAAATAAATTAGAATACAAATGTCAGTTTCAGTTCTGACTCGGAATATAGATAACCTAACTCGTTAATCTCGATTAGCAGCTACTCTCAGATCACCCTGGCATTGCCTCGGGATTAAAAATTGCCTATTTAATACCCTGAAATAGCTTGTCGCGAAGTTTATGCAGACTTGCATCCTAGACGCCAGTACTGGAGGCGGCTGGGGCGTGATGGCAGGTACTCAAAATGGCGAGACTGTGCCATTTTGATTTTGGGAGACAGGATGACGGCTTGAAGATGCGCCGGAATTGCTGTCGAAACTGCTTGCTCATGCCACAGTAGAGAATGAAGTTGATCGCAGAGTTGAGAAGAGCTAGGACGTCCCAAACTTCGGCCCAAGTGCTGTAGCACTTCCGGAAAAATTCTTGACCGTAAACACCGGACAGGAAAGCCATAATACCTTGTGGAAATTCAGTGAGGAGAAAGAGACAGAGCACCGCAATAAGCATTTTGCTCGTTCGATCTGAGCGTTTCCCACTCTTTTTCCCCGAACCCCGACTTCCAGTACTGCGGGACGGACGGTGGAATCGGATAAAGCCACGCGGCCCGCGTCGTTCGACGCTCCCGTCCTCCCCTGAATACCCACTTCCTTGGGATTCCCGGCGACTTGAATCTGGGGACGGAACTTCACTGTGACAGCTGAGCATGTGACCATTCTTCACTTCATGTTGGGCTACGACCGCGGATTTGGAAGATGCCTCGTCAATAACAATTTTGGCTGCTGGTGGCGGAGGACACTGCACTTCCTTGTAACTCTGTCCGTTCCGAATGATGGACTGTTTCCCGTTCTCTGTTCCCATCAGCGGAAGCTGAACTCCAGACTTGGCCTGGAGCATTTTGTGTCGATGTTTGGCCTTGTACAGCGTCTGAAATTCAAGATAACATTTATATTCTGTCAGATTTATCAATAAGATGTCACACAGATATCTATCCGCGGCTTAATAATAATTGTGAGAATCATATTGGCATTGAAGCGCGTATTACGATCATGATTCTTATGAGTGGAGTTGAGAATTATTTCAGTGTCTGTTCCTCAGACTTACATCAGAGCTTGGGACTTGGACCATGCATTCTATCCGAGTCCAGTTCGAAACTACAAGCGGATTTACAATTCATCCACCCTCAATAGTAATATGTACCAAAATATGAACTACCTATGATATGTTTGTATAAGGAAATGACTTGGTGAATTGACTGTAAACAATCTTATCCGGTCAAGTGTAAGCATCATTAACTCAATTTTTTAGGCAGTTGACGCAACCAAACCAGCTGAATAATTTAAAATTACTAGATCTTGTCCAAACATAGATGTTATGAATTCTTATCTTTATTATCGCAATACTCACATAAAGCTGTCTACAAGATATAGGGAAAAGTAGGCAAATACTAGAATATTCCTCTTCGCATTACGAAAGCTTCATGCAGTTCCATTTCCAGCCCCTGGTGGGAGCTACATATATACTTGGTTCAGAGCATCATAAAAGCGTTAACAAAGTCGTGAATATAAGAAAGAAGTTATGAGCGTTGTCCGTGGAAGACAAATGAAGCTACCATGTTTTAGAGTCGGACGTCTTATTACCCAATTCAATTCTTCTGGACTCCTTCCACTCTCGCGAATTCGGTCATAAACAATGGAAAATGCTTTTACCTGCTGCTGCTGCAAAAACTGCTATGTGGGAACTTTCGTATAGTCGTATTTCGTTCAAGATGAGTCCGTTGGGTAGGCGGTAACTCGAGCAGGTTACAGCTTTGAAATAGTAAAAACGAAGGGGCTCTTCCGCAGGTCTAAGTGAAGGCCTGTCGACGTCAATACAAGAGCACAGAAATGACCTCAATATTTGACCCAATCAGGTCAATAGTTTAAGCCGTATACTTGCGTACCCTAGCACATGTCGCTGTAAGAATCTGTCACCGATTTTAATTGGCACGAAAGTAGATGCTAAGCTATTACAGCGTTTTACTGCCACGACAACTGTCATCGTGTCAATCAAGTGTTAAGTTACTCGGTCACAGTAATGCGATAGAACCATTGTAGTATTTGCATGTTCTAGATGGAAATACTTCCGCTATGCATGCCAACTAGCTTGATAAAATACGTCCGCTTTGAATAGTTTACAGGACAAAAATGCTTTGGCTTTTCTTATAAAGGTTTGCATTTCTCTTGCAAGGTTTTCTTATCTGTTGTGTTCACGAGACTAGACAGTGTAAGTTTCCTTTGAAGCATGACGCATCTGAGATGCCTACAGAGAGATTGGGCTGGGCGCTTAGTACTATAAACCGATTTATTTTCATAAAGATGACGCGGATTACTATACAGCATACAGTGTCCTTGGAGTTGAAAGTAACTTAAACGGGCTAGACAGACAGGATAGTGCAAAATAGAGTGGGAAGTAAGTTAGATATTCAATTTCATTATGTTATTCATGCATTTTATGTAGGTTAAACTAAACTATCATCTTCTCTGCAAATCTCTCTAGTCCAAGGTCTAAAGAAATCCTCGGGTTTGAACTTGGGACACTAAACTTGCCCTTATTACTTTGCACCTGCAGTTTAATGCAATCTAATGCCTTCTGTTTCGTCGTAAAATCTGTTTGATTTAGAAGAATATTATGGATTGTGGTATGGGTATCTCCTGCCTTTATACAAACATATATCCTTCCTGCAAAAATCCTGCCATACTTTCAAGCAAGTCATTATATTTTCGGATGTGAATATGCTTCGGGAAATCAAAGTGTCAACGAATTCAATATCCTTGACCCATGAAATAAAAAACCCCATATCAAAGATATATTTGTTTGAAGAACGATTTTTTCTTATTTCTTTTGATGATGTTAAATTCAAAGCAGAGTCTGTACACTTTTGCAAATAATGATGTGGTTGACAGAACGTATAGAACGTTATAAACATAAATTCTAAATTCACCTAACCGTGCCTGGCGAAAGGAATACTAAGCGAAAATACTGTTGCGACTCGCAATACCAAACCTATCCAAGAGCGAATCTGCATGTCTAATCCATATTGAGTCAAAAAAAATTAGTTGGGATGGGAATTTATAATTTATTGGGTAAGATGCTCGTTACTATTAACTCTTAAATGAATTGTTTCTGAGTGCACTGCATTTGATGTGATTCATACAATATTCAATCAGACTTCATTGCAAACTGCGTGCTGTACATTGTACGCATACGTTCGAAGTTGGACTTCGAGGCGACCGGACCCACCAGTCTCTATTGAATTTCACCTGTGTTCAATGCAGTGTTTATGAAAACCTACAAATAACCATAAAATAGTTTCCCATTTCCTTCGACCAGGAGGAGTTTCAAGTCTAATATGCCTTGATTCGCTCTTGTGTACATTGAATAGAGTTACATTGAGGTATTACAAATATTATAGTATCAACCAGACAGCTTAGAACAAATGAACCTAATCACAAAAGCCCCAGGGATTTCATCTACAAATTTATCGCATGTAGTAAAGTGTATGAAGAAGAAAACATCAGAGACTTTTGCTTTTCAAGAAATCTTGATTTAATGCCGAGAAAGTTGTAAGGAAAATGCTGTCTCTTGTTTGCGAAGACAGAAGATAAAGAAAGTAAAGTCCGAAGTATATTTGAAATTCTAATTTTCACACATTTTTTGTTTTGGTTTTTCTTTGATTCTTTGTTTGCGAGCTGGTTCTCACTACACGCTACGTCTGTTTTATGTAGTGCAGTGTCTTCACAAATAAATATAAAGGCAAACCCAGACCACCGAAATCTAATTTGTAGGGAAAACAAAAAGTCGACAACTACTGTACAACTGTCACACTACTACTTGAATCCCAAATTCCAATATTTCTCTTGCCAAATATTTGCATGTACATATCAGACAATAACATTCATCCGGGAAATTGTCAAAAGAATTCAGCATGGAATGTAGGTAACAAGCTGCAGGGCGTTGCTTCCATTGTGTATGCTGTCTGGATATTGAAGGTATGTCAAATTCAGTAACCCTGTAATTATTTAAACCTCTCTCTCTCGTTAAATTCTCGTTAAATTCAAGTGAAATCATGTTGTAAAACCATTCAAATTATACGTCAGTGTGTACTTAAATGTACTTGATTGGGTGTAAGCCATATCAAATAATAAAACCAAGTAAGTAAGTAAGTAAGTATGTCAAATTCGTTCAGTCACGTATCTTATTACCTGTTATATATTTTACAACGTGAAACTTGATCCCATAATCCATCTCTATGTTGGTACATACCTGTATTCTTTGAACTTGGAAGTTTTCGGCGTGCTTATTAGAATAGTAATATTCAAAACTCATCTATTGCTGTGGCGTCGTCTGTAATCTGTAACCCTCTAATCAATTGACATTCTTAATGTAACATCAATTGTGACTTTCACATGCACGCAGTAAATTCAAATAACAAACTATCTAGGAACAATATATTTTGGAGTCTCTGTGGAGTTGAGTGTCCGTCAGTCCGTGTGCGTTCGCATAACTCGACGGTCGGTAGTAAGGGTACCAAAGAGTTTGACACGTCGAGTTGGTCGACTCATTTCCGCGCAGCTAATAGAAGATTTGCAGCATTAGATTTTAACCCCTACACCCATACGGGTCAAACAATAAAAATGGACATGAAATTCATATTTTTTTGTGATGCTTCAAATGCTTTGTATTAATTTGGGAAATTCAACGCCGTATTGCTTAAGGATATAGTTTGACCCCCGGACCTAACCCAAAAACCCCCGATCAGACTGAAAAAAATTTATGCAATGCATCAAACTCTGCGCATTGGTTCTAAGAATCTAACGCGTATCATTTACCAAAATATTTTGAACGCTTGACCCATAAGCGACCCAATACAGTATGACCGAGAATATATTTGAACATATAAAATTGAGGAAATAGGGACGGTTAAGTCACGGGATTGAAGATTGAGGAAAGCGACGATTGAAGACACGGGTCACTCGCGCATTCGGTGTTGTCAAAAGCCCGAGCTCGGTGTGCGTACTGAATTACAGTAGTCGCGTTGTAATCGCGGCGTTGTTGATGGAATTTAGTAACTTCGGCCCCTTTTGCATTTGCCAGTTAGTAAATATGCGAACGGGCTATCAAATAACAACAGATTAAAACAAGTGTTGGCCCATTCCAAAGTCAATGTTGCGTGCATAATGTTTAACAAATTCTCTTCCTCGAATTACTTCTAATAAAACCATAAGATTGGATATTGTGGCAATTTGTGGGAGCTCGCTGTAAGCTGGTTTGAGCCGCCACGAAATGCAGAAGTCTTTAGTTCTTCACTTAATTTTCCCCAAGAGATTCATATAAAGCTGCAATGTGTCGGTTTATACCTTAGATGTTCCACCACTTTATTTCTTTAAAGTACCTACTTACCATATATGATCCAAAAACACAAAACATTATCGGAAGTTACTTCAAAACCATAAAAGCTATTTAATTGAGATCAAGTATTTAGCAAGGCTGTTTGTTCGTTATCGTGTTAAATAATTTAAAGGGTAACTTACATTCACGAGCCATCCCATGAAAAAAGTAAGGAGGACACACGGAATGAGTTTGACGATAACGGAGAAAGTCCAGAAGTGAATTCCATGCAGGAGACCATTCCTAGCTTTGGCCAAATGACTGAGATCTACAACGTATTTGTCCAACTCAGCAATTGCATCCAAACATGCTGTGTTCCTTGATCCATTCCCGTGGTCTCCAGGAACCTTGTTGAGCGTCTCACACATGGAAACAAGGGTGGTCTTATCCGGAGCTTCAGTGATGATAGGAAGAACGGAGTAAGGGGGCAAAAAGTAGTACTTTCGCTCGTGCTCAATGGCGAACATGAGGTAATTGGGAATACAAATGAGGATGGGCCCGAGGAAGGCTCCCAAGATGAGCCGATGACACCGGGAGAAAGTACAGGTAGCGGAAGCCTTCGTGGACTGTTTGAGAGCAATGTATCTCCACACAGCCATGGTAAGCGTGAGTTGAATTGAGATCGTGTGCAGAATTTGGGTAAAATGAGAATGGAACAATACAAACACGGCCGAAGGGTAGGAATACGATCTTGGGATAATGTACATTTCAAAAGCAAAGGGAACGTACTCGACCATGACCAACATGTCGACAAACGCCAGAGCTGTCAACATTCGGTTGATTGGAGTCGCCATTTCCTTCCGTGTTAGTACAATGAGGTTGAGAATATTGGCCACAGTGCCGAAGAAACAAATGACCAGAGCAATGTAGCCATGGATCATTTTGTAGTTCTCACCAAGCACGAAAAAAGATGAGGATGTGGAGCAATAGTTGCTCACCCCAGTTTCCGTCGGAGATGTTGGCCTGTCTTCCGTAATAAGCTGGAAAAGGTCATCAGGAATATTCATGTCTTTTATCCACTGCTCTTCTTGAAATGGGTCAGAAAGTGGAAATGTCTTCTGTTCCCACGGGGTCCACATCGTGGTGTTCACGTCCAACTTTGACGAATACATTGCATCTATTTATCTGTACTTTAGAAGAGTTTGGTAACCAACAATGTCATTGTGATTGATATTCAGATCAGTTCAGTCCGCTCCTTTGGAAATCAGTTCAAACTTTTTGAATGGTTCACAGGTCTATAACTACTTATCTCCAAGTCACGAAAGGAATACGAGGAATTGTCCTGAATGTGTAAAAAGGAGTTTACTACTTCAAGAACTACTGTTTGAAAGAAGTTATATTGGAGAAGATTCAATTGCGAATAGTTAGGAACTTGGTCAGGGGGCTCTGGGCAACTGAAGTGCCTTCACGAACGAATGCAATATCCGAGTCGGAGCACTACATTATTGGTGTCAATAGGAAGGCCAGTGCCACAGCAGCAGAACTACCTAAATAAATAGCGTGGACACTGGACAGTAGTACGCTCAAGTGATTGCGTGCCTGGAAGGAATTCAACTTGACGTGGGAGTGAGATCGTCTCGAATATCTGAAATTTAGTACAAAGAACAGTGTTCGTGAGTGTATTTACATTGACGATTTACGTAATCGAAAAACTATTGTAATGCAAAGAACATCTTGTTTACAGCGTTTACAAATGGAAATATTCAGGACCACACACGCATGCATAATCCTTAACATCAAAGCCACACGCGGTGTGACTAAGCGTTTTGAGCTGTAAATAGGTATAAAATATTCTAAACAATTACAAAGCTATAAGAAAAGAGCTATCTGGTGTACACATTGTATTGTGGGTTGAGCAACTCAACAAATTTCTGACTTCCGACTGAATGGTAAAGGAATTTTTCTTAGAGTGCTTTTCTTAGGTTTTAGTCTGGTTTTGATTTCTGACCGTGAATTGGACCTTGCGCCTGTTTTCAGAGGTAGGAGGTAGGTATATACGTATTGGACGTAATAAATAATCCTTCCAGCTTGGTATGTTCCACCTACTATGTACTAATTTGTCTCGACCCTGAACTTTATTGTTTTGATCCGGGATCTTGTTTCATTCGTATAGAGCTTTGATGTGGTGAGAGAAAATTTAGTACACCAAGCCAAGAGGCAATGGAAAGCTGAATGAGTAGAGAAATGAAAGCCGAATGAATTCTAGTCAGAACGCATTTATGTAAGATTCTCTCAGCCATTTGTAACTCGGATACGAATGCTATTTATCAAAATTTACGCAAAAACAAAAACAAAAAGGTAATAAATAAAACCAAATATGTCATCACTGCAATTATTACGCTGAGATCCGAGGAAGCAGGCAAGGACCACGCTTAATTTAAGAAGTAAAGTTTTAGTGCTTAGTAAATACATGCTATCAAATGCTTACATTCACCACGCATGTACACAAGTCACATAACACGCAATAATATGTATGATTTGCCACGGTCAAATTCAAGGAGAAAGACAATGTGCCAATTGACCGCGAACGACGTCGAAGGATGAAGAAGACAAGATATGTTCGGTTGTGCTGGGATGTTGGATAAGACCTTTTCATGAGTTTCTTCCATAGAGAAGTCTCTCAGAAAAACCGCAAGTCACTGGCTATCTACTACCACGGTTAGAGAGAATAAACTACGAGGCAAGAATTCAGCCTCGTGAATTACATTGCTCAAGGGTACATAAACAATAAACCCTGTATTGACCACAAGAAGCCCATTGATGATGTGGCATGGGGCACTTGGAGAAAGCTACGTTGTACGTGCAGTAGGTACTAGTAATGAAAAACCACCAAACACCCGATATAATTTATTAGAATTAGTGTGCCAATTAGATTGAGTTTCAAATTAATCCTTCCATAACCTAACCTTAGTTACAAAAGCTGGATGTACCCCATGACCCCATTATTAACAAAGTTAGGCTATTTCATTATACTACTGCTGAAGCTGAAGGCAAGAAAAGTTAGCAAAGTTCTTGATCGATACAAACTTGTTGAAATATTAAGGTAAATTTAAATACACACGTGTAATGTAATCCCCACTCGGAGTGACTGAAATTAGAGATGAAATTAAGTAAAACAAACTTGATAAATCAAAATGCAGAACAACAATATGTTTATGCTTGGCCAAACGAAAGCTCTCTCGTTTAATCGGTTTTTAGATCCAAGAAACGCCGCGAGATGCAACGAAATTTTGCCTAACCTAACCAACCTAGACAAAAAATATTTTGCTGGCTTCGGTTCACGATAGTCTATGCCTAAGACCTCATACCTGAGATACTTTGTCGCGTTGCTCGCCGCGATACATACTCAAGTTCCATGAATGCATGGGAACTGGAATAGGGTAAGGTACGAAGCAACATCTCGGTGTTGGTTTGGTGTGTGGCATTGGCTTTGAGTGTGACTATGAATTATCCTGTACAGGACTTTTTCCTACATCTCCTCTTTCACCGAGTGAGTGTGTGAAAGTAACTAATGGACAAAGAAAAGGACTTTCTTTCTTCACACAGCACTCACAGTACTAATAGCAAATAACACATTCTTCCGAACCACGCTTTATGCATTTTCCACCAGCCGCTTCTTCGTAAAAGAGATTGAAATCCAACCCTTCCGTGGTTTCTGAACTGAACTCCATACAAACGTGTAAGCAGAAAATCCAACTTTACACTAAAGATAAGCAAACGAGTTTTAGTGGAGAAAATACAAAATCAATACTACTATACTCGGATTCTTCTGTCCTTTTCCTTCCTGTTCAGTTCAACAAATGGTTCCATGGAGTTATACCAGATTTTGGTTTCATGGAGTCGAACACATTTATATGAATTTCCGTGAAAGTCGTGTAGGAAAGTACATACATAGATGACAAGTAATGGTTTTGACAATCTAATGAAATGAATGCACCATACCAGCTCATAGTATGCGTTCGTCTTGCTGCTGGATCAAGCCCCATTTACGGATTTACGCACGGTAACATTACCCTGGAAGGGACAGGAATAGGGGGTTTGGAAAACTTGAAACTTCAAGTTGATTTACTTGGTAAAAGAAATGCGTTAATAATATAAAACACGGCATATTCGTATAGGAATAGCTTATGCCTATACTTGAATTCGTATTTTGTGTCCTTCAAGAGAATATCTGGTCTGGTTTTATCACGCATAAATAATGTTATGCCGAAATGTATTTTTAATTTGTTTATTTTAGGCAAATGTTCGAACAGCCTTTGATGTTGGAATTTGGAACAATACTGTGACTTCCTGTAGTCGTCCGACAATTTATTAGTCATAACGCTAAGCCGTGATTCACCAATTCCATGCGGAATTTG
>JAQFYT010001955.1:0-14371 GCA_034694925.1 Ceratophysella denticulata | reverse complement strand
ATTATAAGTTTGTAACTCAAATTGGTATTTATGTGGAAGTTTAAATAAATCATTTTCTGATTCTTAAAAAAAAAAAAATGTATTCGATATGTTAATTCTTCCAGATTGATGTAAAGGTTCGAGTACAGGTGAAATTGAAGTGTGCTTTCGCTGAATGGTGGTTAAGATCTTGGCACAAAGTTTCTTTACCTGCACACATAAAAATGTACCATATCTATTTAAAATTCCAAACTTGCTCCATAGCTAATTTCAATAATGCGACCCGACTGGAGACGTGATGGGCTAGAGAGTGTCCAAATTGAAAAGAGCATTAGCTAGACGGAGAAAAGCACAGAAGACTGACAAGTCCCGTAATCAACTTGAGTGTGTAGAAGGAAACTAAACGTGGAATGAGGACAGAAGGGATTAAGCTCCCTGCTTATGCACGTTGAACGTTCTTCGGCTTAGTGTGTGAATTTTTTGTAATGTTAATAGTCTGTGCTCGTCGTCGTCTAGAATCTATGAAGAACCCACTCGCATACCTCGTCCAGGACGGAGAAGAAAACATTCTGAAATTAAAATTCTTTAAACGCATTTTGAAGCGCCTACCAGTTTTGTTTTAGAGACTCTCGTTCTGTTATGCCTTATGGCGTAACGCGACAAATGGATATGTAGAAATATACCTAGAAAGTTATTACGGGACACTATGTCGTTTATAAGATTTCCTGAAATGTATTAAAGCTGTAGTTTACCTATAAAGTTGCTTTTGGATGTATCGATCCTTCGTATTGTAGAACGTCAATTGCCAACCGTTCAATTGCTGCGTTACCTAGCGCATAAGAAATACACCCGTGGATCTCTTTTGTTTGAGGCTACTCTGTATATGTCTACGTACTACTTTATTCCTCGCAAACAATGCCAAAAATAAGTTTGATGGAAACCAGATTGAGAACTCAGTCTTGACTGTTGAGTGGGGTTTATTTCACTTGAGACAGAACACTTTCTTATTTCTTTTTGGCACTTTGTCCTCCTGTTAAAACTTTTTGAAACGTCTTTTGTTTAATAACTTTTGAGTGTCTAATAAGATTTCACACTTAAAGTAATTCTGAAAACCGGATACATACCCCGTCTTGAGCGTTCAGCTCATGCATACAAATTATGAGCTGTGCGTCTCCGCGATTCCGGTTTAAATAGGGAACAAACTATCTGCTAAGAGTTTTAAATTATAGTAAGTTATAAGAATTTTCAGATGTTGCTGATGTGAGATTTTATATTTTGGAAAAGTTTTTTTAGCAATAAATTCTAAAATGCTCATGTTTTTAATGAACTAGTAAATATGATGCATAGTTTTCTAATATTTTGAACTATAGTAAATAATTACCGGATTCGGACCAGGCAAACCAAACTTCTGTTTTCAGTTATTATTCTTCAATGTCTCGAAATTTTTATTCGACACTATTCCTTGTCCTTATCTTTCATCTTAGTATACAGTAAGTGCCGTATTGTATACTCTAAGGATTTCATTATAACTAGCCCATCGATGCTTGTAAGATAACTAAATTAGTAACCAAGTCTCTTGGTCAAATAAAAGTTGGAAATACTGAGCATCGCATATAAACTTAACGCTGTATCATTATACGAGAAACGAGATTTAATTTGACAGCTAAGGTGCTCGCTATCTAGCTCCAAGCTGATACTTATAGCATTTTAGTTTAGTTTACTCATTTCATGTAATGCTAGGAAGTTTCTGTTGACATGAGACGCGACTGGAGATATTTAATGGGCTGTTTTGCTAAGAAATCTAATATATAATGTAGTGTCTAGTCGTCGGGGTTTTGTTCAAGGCCTTGAGAAGTTCATTGGTGCCAACTGTGAAGGCTATAATGTATAAATGGATTAATAGACGTGTACGACGTATCTACTGCCGGCTCGGTCTCAACGGTAAAAGTTCGGAAAGGTTTGAAGTTATTTTACTATCGAGATTCATGCCGTCAAGCAAATTACGTGATGGAATTAACAGCAGGAGATTTATCGAATTTAACTAACAATTTTGATCGCGCTAGTTCATTTAATTGACCCTTTGTTGTCTGCAGCTAATTGTTGAAACGTTAAATATGATTTCATGTGTTATTGTTTCTCTGTTTAAACTGCGTAGATGTTATTTAACTGCTTTTAAGATAGCTACACCGCCGCCGCTCAATTCATCGTCGGTAAATAAATATATATTAATAAAATTAATCGTTCTGGTTATGAAATTCTTTGCTCAGGGGTTTTGTAGCTTCATATATTGATTCTCAAAAATCTCAGAACCAGGATAGGATATGGGATAGGCATATGGCATATTTATAACAAACGGCCAAAATCTCATGTCGGAAACGATTGGTGTATGATTTTTGATTTTGTATTCGAATTCTTATCGAAACAGATTTAATCGCAAAAGTCGTTATATTGGCGTTTTACTACTTATGATGTCATAGATGCAAAAGCTGTATAAGAAGAAGTACCTACTTCTAAAATCTACATAACTACATGCAGGTACTACCAAAATAGAAAGAACTGCCTACTTCTAGTTTCATGGATGGATGACTGGAGTTATGCCATATTGTATGTCATGTCATAATGATTTTAAAGAAATATTTTAATACCTATACCTATACCTACGTACTGCAGAAGTATCTGCTGCGTTATGTGCTGCGGCTGGGCTCTGTTCTGCTCCGCGTGAGACTCATCAATTTCAGTTTATTATGGCATGATACCAGAGCAATGTACAAATACGAAGTACCTGAGCTGAGAAGAGAGCCCTAGTCTGATGATGTGGAACGGAAAGGAGGAACTGACCTTTGGTGTATGGAAACGAAAGGGAAAGTGAACTATAAACCCAGCATCAGGTCGAAATATGTATGAATAGGGATCGGCAATGACTGGGCTAAATATAGCATAACAGTGGGTCCTATTCATTCCAAAATATTATATCAATTGAAAATGTAAATGAGAATATTATTAGACCTGAATGCTGAGTGGCAGCTCAATTGTTTGTATTCTGATGGGCATTGTAGGACCAAGAAGGCTTTATTAAAAACAAGGATGCTCTTTTAGATTTCAGCGAGCGTTTTGGTCCATGCTAAATTCACGTAATCCAAGGTTTTTCGACCGATTTAACAGTAATTGCCTTGACTGAACTATAAAATTCCTGAACATATTACTGATTAACACGCTAACGGACAAACTACACATAGAATCTTCTTGACGCCCATTAGAAAGTTGTTTAGAACTGTCTGGAGGAAAAACTTTGCAAATGTTCAGCCCAATTCAACTGATCTTACCAATTCCACCATGTTAAAGATGGCGGCTTAAGGCGGCGCTAGTCCTCATTATAACTCCGTCATTTGTAAACGGATCGGGGCGAATGAGGACATTTTGGAAATCGGAAGAGTTGCTCCACAACGCCCACTAACTTAAAAAAAATCTCGTTCGCTCGAAAGCAAAATGGCGGACGAGGCATAGCGGCAGATTTTCTTTAAGGAATTCTAACTTAGTAGGCGTTGTGCATTAAAAAATTAGTTTTCCAACAAGTCCTCACTCACCTCTGTACGTTGAGAAATGTATGAGTTATAATGTAATTAGCGATTAAAAAAACTACTGGGATACACTGTTTTTTGTGTTTGTAAAAGGTAGAGACACCAAACCATACCGTATTCACCACCCCCTACTCAGCATACGCTCCAAAGCGTACTCCTTCCCAAATGCCTTTCGCTTGCATATACTTGAAATACGGGTGGCGACCCCATAGCGGCCTAGATTCGAACTGTCACAGCGCTATGAAAATCTTAAGGGAAATATTTAAACTGTCCCCGAGTATACTTAGTTTGCCACCGAGTTTAATGGGCACCGAAAATAATCATTGGTCCCGAAAATAACGATTGGCACCGAAAATAATGATTGGTCCCGGTAAATGATTGGTCTCGAAAATAATGATTTCCACCCAGGAAAAATTAACAGTAAGGTGTTTGCAACAAGAGCCAAGATCACACTTCAGTGTTGAACTTAAGGCATATACCAAATGGTATTCTTCGAACGCGGTACTTCTGCCTAAACAAGTGGACCACTAGACACACGCATATTCTATGCCGCCTCCCCTGAGACCAAGAAAACTTACGGCCAGTTGAACGATGAACCGCTTCAGAAGTATTTGGATGAGGCTCGTGCGACCTTTGAAGCTTCCACCAGTCGACGCAATTCAGTTTGGGTAATCATTATTACAAAGGATTTCTAGGAATCAACAAAGTGCAACTGTCCAATGTTTCTTAAGGATCAAGTTTGTAAGCATACTGTATAGGACTTGGAATTTATTTGGGATGTTCTTCTGGGTCAAAAATGTAAGCAGGGAAGGCCAGCACGTGCAAAAGCCGCTTTGGTAATTCAGTAATACATTTCTCGTTGTTATTGATTCATATTAATTCATATTCATAATGGCTGAAATAAAATCTGAATTGATTAAAGAATAAATTTACAATTATATAATATGTATGATATACTTAAATAATTATTTATTATCGCAGACTTTGCTTTATTTGAGTTAGGTGCAAATCAGAATCAGAGCGGTTCCACCTAATAATTCTAGCATACAATTTAGTACTTTCGATGCTGATCAATTATTTTTCGGGCCCAAATCCAATATTCTCGGTGCCGGTGTAGAATTCTCGGTGTTGGTATAGAATTCTCAAAGCCAGATAATGATTTTCGGATACAGTCTAGTATTTTTGGTGTTAACCAATAATTGTATAACCAGTACTACCTCTTCGAAACGAGGCCGACTACACAAACATGGAAGATCCAATGGAGAACAAACCGGAGAAACTGAAAATAGTAATACTAGTTATGTTTCGACGCGATCGGCTTAGTTGGATTTTTTAATTCATACCACCTATTTATGATCTGGTGTTTTTACCTCATTTCAGGTGGAGTATTTGAAGCCGGTGGGGAAGATATGTCAGATGCGGTCAATCGTATCATGAAATCTAGTTTCGCAGATGAGCCAACCAGTCGCCACAGCAAACTTGGAAGGAAAATGGAGAAGCATTTCAAGCCTATTGTCAATTTGTTCGATACAATAATCAGTAAGTACTGCGTCAATTATTATTTGACGTCGCATATTTAAACCAAAATGTAGATATGTACCAAGTATGATGTTGAAATATATTATTAAAAGGATCCGTTCGATCTTCTCGGAATTTCATTATATCGATTCAGGAATGCGGGGATGCCATTCTTCAGTGGCTGGTAAACGCGTTAGGCCGGGTTCAAACAAGGACAAAGAGGTACAAATCCAACTTCAATGACTCGACATTTTCAGAATGAGCCATATTATATCATGTTTAAATAATTTTGTTGTTGTTTGTTTACAGGCTTCTGACAAGTGAGAGCAGTCAATCTCTGACCTTGGTACTATCTGTTCTTAATGTGAAACACCAAGTACACAGAGCTGTGATTTCCTATGTACTTAATCTGATATGATTCATAATTGTTTCCTAGTTTCATCTGCAAACATTTGTAGGCTAGTTTTTTGTAGTAATGTAAGTCCAGTTCCAGTCCAATATTTAGGCATTGCATTAAAATTATATATTGACATGTAATTTATAAATATTTATATTAATACTCTCCCGAAATAAGATTTGAACTTGAACTTGCTACTTTCGGTGTATTTTGGTCATTTGAATGATTTACAGGAACAAGAATCAGCTAGGTAAACCTATTATGTCTTCAGATAAAAGATATTACATAAACATATTAATAGCGTAGGGATAATATGTGTACTATATCGACACCTCGTCCACGGATATTTCTACAATGTTGGCTGACGACGTTGTTGCGATATGGACAAAGTGGACAAGTGGCTGTTCTGCAGCTATCTAGAAAATGTCCCACAGCATGGATGACCGTATTACGCTATAGAAAGACGAAATAAGCAATTTTACATTTTACAATTTTACATACGCGTCGCAGTTTGAGAATATAAGACAAAATTCAGAAATACAAAACTGAACCGACTCTGGATCTAAGAGCTTATTCCATATAGTAAATTGAAAAGGAATTTTTAACTCTTGGTCTAATTTCCAAAGGTCCAGGCCCAAAAAGCAAACGAGCAAACCGGCGTGAACGAAAACTCAACCAATTATGTAATGTTGATGTTCATCGTTCAATCACGTGCACAGTTTCGTTCAGAGCGAGATTTTCGATACAGTCATACCCACAGATACACAAAGTAGTATTTGGGGTTCATAGATTCAGTTGTATAAAAGGGTGGAGTTTCAGGCGGATCGCATGTAGGCTTGGCTCCTTTACCATGAGTAATAATAACAGAGTGGATTTGAAGGTACAGAGTAATTATTGTGTGAGTATACTGGTCGCATGTGGACTACATCCCTCCCTGGATACTCAAATCGTAGATCGGGTAACAGCCTAGTTTAATATAAGCTGAAGAAATATGGAAGACACTAGACTGTTACCCGATCTACGATTCAGGGGAGGGGTTGATAGTACTGTAGCGTCAGTGAAGCTGACTCTAATATAAATATCTAAAATGCGGAAATAATTGACGAGGGTTCACTTGCAAACGATGGTGCATTACTGGAACGTATTTATTTTAAGAAATGGGTACAGGTTAAAGGAAGAGATAGGATAAGCCTAACCATTGAGATACCTAATAACTAATGGGGCAAGGGATCTTTGTCCTATCTTTCAGGACAGCATTTGGTTGACATTCGTTGGGCCAATCAACCTGCCCATGTTGATGGGTTGAGACAGAGATGGACCTTCCGTCGGTCAAGTGACGAGGGGATGTCCTTCTCTCGGACAAGTGACAAGGGATGGCTGGTTGTCCGTGTCCAACAACCGGACTTAGTCTGGAACGTCCCTGTCCATCAATCGGACTTGGCTGCTGGCTCGGCTCCTCCGTTCTTCGTCTGGGCAGGGCTACGCTGTGGTAGGGAATGATGATGGTTGGAACTGAGGGCCGCAGTTATAACTGGGAGTGCGGACGCTCAAGCGTCCGCAAAGACACTAATTATGCATATCCTATGCTTGTTCCTTCCCTAAGCTCACTGGTTTTACAAAAGTTCCAAAATTGAAGGACCACGCTATCAGTAGCGAACTCTCAATGGTGGACGAAATTAAGATGTCTCGCTGACCTAACTGCCCTCGGCTGAGGTGGATGCAATTAGGATGTGTAATTAGTAGCGATCGCACACCCGGCTTTAACTCACTGTTGACCAATTTATTCTTCGGAGTAAATGGATATCACACGGTTAATTTGCCTACTAACTATTCTTAATTACTGCAATTAGTCAGAAAAAACTCGAGCTAGCTTAGAATTTTGTGTGCTAGTCGGACGGAATCTCGCTGTGAATTGATTTCTTTTCTTCTCACTGCTCTTGTCTTCCTCTCCTTCCTCCTCGTTGGCAGCTTCTCGGCCTTCTCCACCAGATGCAGCTGCGCACGGCGACATTCCACCTCCCGATGTTGGAACTCCGAGGTCAACATTCAACTGGGAGCCGGGCATCACAATCTTCGCGACCGGTCGTTCTGGGATCCTATTTGGATTTGAAGTTGTTGTAGGCAATACCAGCAGGTGCTTCCGCTACCAATCCCAGGAACACGGTTCTCACTGCTCTGCTCCTGGCTTCTTATTTGGATAATCTTCTTCATTCTTCTTCAAGAACGCGGGACCGGATAACCATCTTCCTTCTGGAGAGAAGTCACTTTCTCCAACACTACGTGTGGGGTCGTCCAGTACGTTCAGCTTAGTAGGAACCCAGTGCCATTTTTCGTCTCCGTACAATTCGTCAATCTCTCCAATTCGAAAGGCCACGAATTGCTTGAACTTTCGGGCGCCCGAGCGAACCCAGAAGAGGACCGTCCTCGAATCTGACCAAAGGTGGGCTGAGTGAACTTGGACGTCGTGGAACGTCTTCACCGTCGCTCCAAGTCTGCTTCCGAGTACTGCTGCTTGCAGTTCTAGTCCGGGAATGGACATGATCTTCAGGGGAGAGACTCTGGATTTCCCATGAAGGCGGTATGGATCTCTTCTCTAAACTTGATCCTCCAGTACGCAACGGCGGCGAAGGCTTGCTCACTGGAGTCAACGAATACGTGCAGCTGGATATCTGTCGATTCTGCCAGGAACAAAGAGTAGCAGCGTGGCACCTGAACTTCAGGGATTCCAATGCTGAAGGCAGTTCATCGTCCCATCCAATTCCCGAGCGCCACACTTACTGCAGTAAAATCTTCACCTTCACTGTGAAGTGGGACAGCAGCCCCAGTGGGTCATAAATGGTCATTCGAAGGCTGAGGATCTCCTTTTTCGTAGGTCTTCTCTTGCCCAGCAGCACTTCTTCATTCTGTCGGTTGAACTTTCCAGTGAGAGTCAAGACGTCGGTCTCAGGAATCCAGAAATGACCTAGGACTCTCTCCACAGTCGATCCAGTGAGGTCCACGTTCTTGGCAGCTTCTCGCGTTTCTTCTGGAATTCCTGCCAGTGCTTCTGGGTGGCTGGATGTCCATCCTCGAATCTCGAACCCGCCTTGAGCGTGTACCCACGCCACCTCCCGAATCAACTTTGCCGCTTCTTCAACGGAGGTAGCACTGTCCAAGTAATCGTCCATATAGTGGTTTTCTATTATGGCCTTTTCTGCTCGTGGGTACTGGTCACCGAACTCGTGGGCGTGTAGGTTATTGACATACAGCGCTGAAGCTGGGGAACATGCGGCACCGAACGTGAGAACGGAAAGCTCGTACTCATTAGGAGGCTTGTTCCGGTCCATTCCTCTAAAGAGGAATCGTTGTGAGTCTGCATCTTCTTTTCGCACTCGGATTTGGGAAAAAACTCATGAATGTCACCTGAGAATGCCACTCGGTGCTGACGGAACTTCATGAGTACGGACGGAAGTGGACTGAGCAGGTCGGGACCCTTCATCAACTTCCTATTGAGGCTGACTCCTCGTACTTCCGCTTTTGCATCGTACACCACACGAGCTTTCTTGGGCTTGCTTGGGTGGGCTAGGTACCACTTCCGCTCGCTTCGGTTATCGGCTTCGGCCTCAGTCAACATGCGAGCGCATCCCTTCCGTATGTTGTCTTCAATTCTGGCAGAGTACTCGGCGGCAAACTCGGGCTTCCGGTCCATTTTCCTTTCCATGGAAATCAAGCGCTTCAAAGCGTACTCTCGGCTTTCTGGGAACACAAGTTCGTCTTCCTTCCAGAGCAACCCCGTTTCCCACTTCTTCCCGATTCGTCGAGATGTGGTTTCCAAGAGGGCGTCACATCGATCCGCTTCCGTGGACTGTACTTTGTTTTCAGGGATCTGCACTCCGAAAGCTTCTATCGAGAAGTGATACTTGACAAGTTGGTGGATGCTATCCTCATCTTCCGTTTTCCACGTGAAGAATGACACGTCCGCATTATTGCGGTTAGCAAACTCCTTGGATGGTCCATGGACAGCATAACCCAGCCTCGTACTCGACAGAATAGGGGAATTCTTCGGACCTTCATGGACTTCATACGCCACGCTCAAGTGATCGTTATCGGCTCCGATGAGGATAGTGGGCACAGCGTTCACGAGTGAACTCACTTCGAAGCCTTCTAAGTGCCCCCATTGCTTCTTCAGGACCTTCAGGTTCGCTGTCTGGGCCGGGAGCTTCAGATCACATACTGTCCGTACGTTCTCCAAATGGTACTTCTTCTTCTCCCCTTTTCCTTGGATTTTGAGACTCACACGACGCGATGACACTTCTTTTCCTGTGGCGTTAATCCAGGAAAGATTGAGCTTCTCCTCGGGTCCAGACACTCCAATCTTCTTGGCCACTTCTTCCGCCAACAGCGTCACGGACGATCCTCCATCTAGCAGGGCGAACGTAGAGAATGACCCGGCAGGGCCGGTCAGAGTGACAGGGAGCACTTTGAGAAGGATACGGTTGCTTATGGATTCTTGATTTACGTGAGCTGACGTCTCTTGAATCACATGGGTAGGTTTCGGGGATGGGTCCGGCTTTCGGCTAGAATGAAGAAGAGGGTGATGGGGTTCTGAGCATCCATCTTTTCCACAGGGTGTCCCACTTCGACATTTAGGAGCCCGGTGTCCAATCTTGAGGCACTTAAAACAAGCATTCTTGTCCTTAGCCCAAGTCCAGCGTTCTTCAACCGTTTTCTTTCCGAAAGAGCGACAGTCCTTGACTTCGTGACTGGCCCTGTCGCAGAACACACAAGTTCTCTTGGTTTCGGCGGCTTCCTTTAGAGGTGGGTCGTCAGAGGTGGCAAAGACTTTCTGAGGTTGTCTCTTGTCGTTTCTTGGCTTTGATTCAAAGGCTTTTTGAATGGGGTGAAGTGGAGTTGGGTCAAAAAGTGTGTATGGCATAGCTTTCAGCTGAAGCCACTGGGAGAAGTCATGGATCGTACAGTCATCTTGAAGAGCCCATTTCTTCTCTGCCCAGCTGGCCTTCAGGAGCGGTGTCAACTTGGTCTCAAGTTCGGATAGAAGTTGGGGGTTTTGAAGGTGGCCTGTCTTTCCCAGGCTCTTCACGACGGCGACGAGATTAAGGACACAACTGGAGAACTCGAGCAGGCGTTCTGGCTCCTCGTCCTTCATTTTCTTCAGCTGTCCGACTTCTTTGGTCAAGGAGTGAATGATGTGGGTGGGACGACCGAATCTAGTTTCCAGGTGCTGGATTACTTGCTCCACATTGTCATGATGAATCAGGAGTGCTCGAACAGCTTCAAGGGCCTTACCCTTCAAAGCTCGTTGTAGTCGGTTCCGATTTTCCATGTTTGACACGCAATACCTCTCTGTTGACTGCCGGAACTCAGCGATGAACACTGGCCATTCTTCTGCAAGGCCGCTGAACGTGGGCAAGTCTCGTGCGTGTCCAGATGGTCTTGCTTGGGCGTCAACAATCTTGTTCAGGATGCTCACCAACATCGGGTCGTGCACTGATCTGTGGCTGATTGGTTCCTCAAACCTTACATGTCTCTCGTCTCGTCCTTCGTCTACAGGTGTGAGTGGAGACTGTTTCAGCGTCTCTGGAACGAACTGTAGGTCACTTACACGGACACGGGGTGGTGGATGCCAGTCTCGGTTCTCGAACTGTCTGTGTTGCGGAATCTGTATCTGAGATCTGCATGGGGGCTGGGTTCGCTGCATCTGGAATTCAGGAACCCGTGGGGCTGGGTGCGGCATCTTAAATGCGGGTGTCTGTTTCTGTTGTTGCACTTGGGTAGTAGGTACAGACGGCGGTGGTTGCTGAAGCTGGGAATCAGGCGTGGGCCGTGGCGGCTGTGTGTACTGGCTCGGAGCTTTATCAGACATGTCAGTATTCAGCCAGTCACTGACACTGGCCTGATACGTTCCGTCTCCGTGACGGATTCGCGGGTCTGGCTCCTCACAACTACTGTCATTGCTCCAAGCACCGTAGAGGCTCTCTTCTTCCTCAATGTCAGCCAGGTCTTTCTCCATCTGCAACTGCTGAAGTTCTCGCTGGGTCCTTAAGCGGGCTAGGCGTAACACTGATTCTGCCTCAGCTCGTTTGGCTTCTGCCTCTGCTCTGATTTGCTGTTCTTCAGCCTCAATCTCAATTGCTTTCTTGCGGTTCTGGAACTCCACCTCCCGTCGACGCTTCTCTACGCTGGAGGTGGAACTGGAACTGAGGATCTACTTGATTGGGCTAACGTTTGGGTCTGATCCATGGGGCTCGCTCGATCTTCACCTTGTTCCAATAACTCGTCCATTTGCATATCTCAGGAGCGGGTTAGGGATTGACCTCTTCCATTGGCAACAGGGTCGGCTCCCCATCGGACTGGCGGCACGCCAGCGGTGGTACGACTCGTTTTCCTGACCTGTCCGGTCTTCTGCAGCTCCGTCTGCAGAGTCCATGGTGACGGCACTTTTCACTTGACAAACTGTCAACGCAAATGTTACTACACCGCACAGGAACTACACTTGTTCCTTTGCGACTTCACTCTCGCAAATTTCACTTTTCACTGTTGTGTGGTTCGTTTGTCCATAGGGCTGGCCATTCGGATCGAAGGTACCAAAATGTTCCTTCCTTAAGCTCACTGATGTTCCAAAAGTTCCAAAATTGAAGGACCACGCTATCAGTAGCGAACTCTCAATGTTGGACGAAATTCAGATGTTTCGCTGACCTAACTGCCCTCGGCTGAGGTGGATGCAATTAGGATGTGTAATTTGTAGCGCTCGCACACCCGGCTTTAACTCACTGTTGACCAATTTATTCTTCGGAGTAAATGGATATCACACAGTTAATTTGCCTACTAACTATTCTTAATTACTGTAATTAGTCTAAAAAAAACTCGAGCTAGCTTAGAATCTTATGTGCTAGTCGGACGGAGTCTCGCTGTGAATTGATTTCCTTTCTTCTCACTGCTCTTGTCTTCCTCTCTTTCCTCCTCGCCGGCAGCTTCTCGGCCTTCTCCACCAGATGCAGCTGCGCACGGCGACAGTACTATTGGGTAAATGCACAAAGAAACTGGTCAAAAACACTAATTTTACTGGCCAGTTAAAATAGTATCCAATTCAAAATGCTCATTCGCTTGGATTACCAGGTACCTCGGTGGGATATTTTTGCAAATCCTCTACCAACCGTTTCTACATAGAATACAATATTATTGAGAGCTCGGTAGATCAGTTGGTAGTGTAACAACTGCTGAGCTGCGTGACAGGGGTTCGATTCCCCTTGGTCTCACAAGGACTTTTCTTGCTTTGTGTGACAGTTCTCGTAAAATCACTGAAATTCTGCATCAGAAATATATGATTGGAATTATTGGCTACACAATCACCGTGAGTAAGCAACCAAAGCAAGCAAAGCTTTCGCCTGTGCGTGTACATTGGATTGGGCTACCTAGGCCTAACTAGTGTCCCGCAGGTGTATAAACGCAGACAAAAAAAAATCTACTACGTCGATTTCACTTTTAGAAAATTATAAGGTAAAAAAGTGAAATTTTTTTGCACAGTTCATCGGCAATTCTTTTTTACATGTTTTTTACCTATGGACAAATGTCAATGAGCCGATTAAAAAGTTACAGTTTTCTGACAATTTTTTTCACAGAGGTTTTTTGCCTATTGACAAATGTCAATGAACGGATGTAAAAGTCCAATCTCTAATCGGATACGTCCAGATTTCGTTCAAATAAGTTTTCAAAGGTCATTGTAAACATTTAGGGGCACCCCCCCCCCCTTCCCACCCTCCATCCCAATTGCATGCTGTCGTAGCTTCAGTGCCCTGCAATTTCAAAAGACGACTGGGGATTCTAATAATAAGTTTCCTGCAGATGAATATAATACGCACACCAGTACATAAGAAACACATTTTATTTTGGCTACTGTGTCTGTTTAGTATTTGATACCTCTCTTATAGCTGTGGTGGCTTTTTTAGGCAATAAACAAGTAAGAAGATAATTCCATACAGTGAATGCTGTCAATATAAGAGACCGCACTAGGTCCACCTTGTGACCTGATTTGCGCGGCGGATTGTTCGCACTGATTTTTGGATCAGATTTCATAGGCTCTCCTAATTTGTCCTTAAACATACATACAAGTAGTGCACAATTGCTCTAAATGAAATTCAAATTGAATGTATATTTTTTAAATACCGAAAATTTAAAATATTTAAATATTAATTATTTAATTCAAAACATTTCTAAAAATACACGGCATACAATAGAGGATGTGAAAATAGTCAGTCAGCTGGTTCTGCTTGCCCAAAATAGTACAGCGGGGATGGTATAAGGAGGGATTCACATTTCTCTCAGGTGCAACTTAATATGTGAATACGGGTGACTTCCGGGTGGATTATCTCGGCGGTTTTTGAATGTACATGTATAGTGTCAGCGTATGAATCGTGGCAAATATTCTTGGCTTTCTTATGATACCAAAATTATAAAAATCCGAGCACTGGTTTAGAAAAGGTGTGGAAAAGAGAAAATTCACAACATGTTCACATGGTCTATTGAAACGATTGAAACAAAATTTAAAAAATAATTACGATTTACAATCAGATTTACAATAATAATGTCTGTTCTGATATATGTCTCATCTCGGGCATCACCTCGGGCCTTAGGTTGAAAACTTCTGGAACAGCCGAAAATTAGTAAAGTAATTTAAATATTTTAGTTATAAGAAGTACGTTAAACGGTTTATGCAGTTTTAATTTTTATATGTATTGGGAATACAAAATGATATGTTACTGTTTTCACAACCGGCTTAAAAACCTGTCTACCCGACCAATTGTCCTGTAACCTCCTGCTCTTGGCCTGCATAAGGCCTTGGCAAGTCTCCCGCTACCCAGTCAATCAATGTCTTATCGTGCCATACATAAGCTCCACGTGG
>JAQFYT010001954.1:0-14373 GCA_034694925.1 Ceratophysella denticulata | reverse complement strand
GGTATAATGCTGTACATATACGTAAAACGCTATAGCACTTTTGCGCTATAGCAGAATGGTTTGAATACCCCTAATATTTCTATTAATTTATCGCTTATCACTTAATCGCTGATTGTATTTAAGTAAGATGACCCGACGCATGAACTTATGTGGTGGCCCAACGGTCTATATTTGAAGAAATTCAAGCATTAAGTGATTCGGTTGGGAGTCCCGACCTACATTATAAAATCCCATAATGCCCGTGCTACATTAGCCCTTTAACGCAGTGTGTCTCGCTGATTTTCACATTTTCTCTGAATTAATTTATTATTATGGATTCTACATTCGAGTCTCCTTTAACGGGTTTGTTTTTCCACGAGCAACTACGAAACGAAACTTCCCAAGCAGATAGGTTGCAAAGTTTGGCTTGTGCACCAGGTCAAAGTTGGAAAGACTACATTTGTAGCCCGTCGGGTGAGTGGGAGCAGGGCCTGAGCAGGTCCTACGAATTCGTTGCGTGCTCGATCGATGAGGTCTTTCCAACTACACCTCCCTAAAAAAAGCTAAGTTAGTCAACTAAGGTCAAAGGCAACGGTAGGTAGGTATTAATGTTTAGTGTAGGTAACACTTAACGCTAATGAAATGGTTTATTTCTGAGCAGGGTCCTCATTTCCAAAGGCGAAGCCTAAGCATGGTCTCTTCACTGTCACACGTCACGCCCTGCTCCGCTTCGTGTTTCTCCCACTGTACCATGACTGGTGGAGTGCACAGACTTCACCGAAGCTGTACATTCTCTTTATCGTCCTCTACGCGGCACAGCTCTTCAACCTCCTTCTCTACCTCACAGCCCCTCTCCCGCCGCTCGCGGTTAACGCGACCTCACCGTTAATCGGGCCGAGTCGAGAAGGCGACCCTGGCCCGCCACCAGCGCCCATTCCTATCCAGACGTCTGATATCCTCTCCCCGTTAGTGCTCATGCTAATCCTCACGCTGCTCCATTCTCAGATTGTCGCGACACAGTGGGCAACTGGCGGACGAAGTGGGCTCGGCGGGATTTTGCTCGGCTCAAAGTCAAAATCGACTCGAGATCAGCTCACCAAATCCAACACGACGAGCAACACCACTCCAAGTGGAAAAAGTAGAAGAAACAGTGGTGGGTTGAACTCCAAGTCCTTGCGGAAGGCAAGACGAAATGCCTCAAGACTTCCGCCATCACGACGAAGATCAGTTCATCTCACAGGTCTCACATTGACCGTTCCGCCACCGAGTCCGATGGGAGAACCATCCTCCGCCGAAATCCTAGACCTGGGCAAACTTGCTGGGTCATTGTACCTGAAACCGCCCCCGGCACCGCGTTCATCTGTGAGTAGCAGCCTCAGTCCCTCAACAATTAAAAAAGTGTTTTTCCAGGACGAGTCAATACCATGCAATAAATCGTGGTCTCCATCCAACTCGGATCGTGATGAAGGAATTCCGGAGGAGATTCATGCAGGACCCTGTGACCATGACCATCACTCCTGTAACTTCTCTATGACCCTGGATGACCCCATTATCAAGAAGAACCTAGCCAAAACCATGGCTCAGTTTGCGCGAGAAGAGAACCGGACAAGTGGAATGGACGAGTGTTTCTATGAAGACGTTTTTCAATCGGAACCACATACCTGCGGTTGTGATCTAAGCTCCTGTGGGGTTCAGAAGAAGAAAGAGCAACGGGGAAGTACCTCAGTTGCTTCGGGGCGGGTTGTAGAGCAGCGCTCGGTTCTGCGGAAGAGAAACCTGAGCAAGCAGTCTGAAATGAGCACGACAACGCCGTCAGGATCCTGTGGCGAGTGCTCGAGCAATAACGGGGAGTCTTCAACGGATGAGGAGGACGAAGAGGAAGAGCCTCAGGAGCGGCGCCGTGTCGACTCGCCGCACATTGACGATGACGAGATGAGGTCAAAGTCCGAGTGGACTGCTGTTACGACGAACAGTGAGGACGACGACTACGTCGAGGAGGAGGTCAACAATTCGGATGACGACGACGACGATGGTGCTCAGGAGGAGGGTAACCAAATGAACGATCATCCTTTCGCCTGGGAGTTCCAGCAGGTTGGCAAATATTCCGTTTGAATAGTTTGGTGTACGTGACTTTAAATATTTTTGCTAAAACAATTATCCATGTTAATATTCGTATATATTTATATGCAGTATTCATCAAAAACTACCAGCCCGAGCTGTGCGTCCTCAGATAAAGTGAGTTGCACGATTTGGGAAGGACAGGAAGCCAAGAAAGCCGATCTCAGTGTACTGGACATTAGTGCTCTCATTATTGCTAAAGTCGAGAGGGCAAGAGAGAACTCGGACTATTTGTACTTGGGTAACAACATATAACGTATTAAGTATAGGTGTGTCATCAGCAGCGTACGGTAACAGTATATGAAAATGCATTTCTATGTTCCCCGTTTTAGGCATTTGCTTCAGCATCCTACTCGCGTTTCTACCCGCTTTTTGGAGGCTCAATACTGGATTTGAGATTGACGACTTTGATTTCATGAAGACTAGTCAGTACATTAGTGACGCTGTGAGCCTTGCGTATGGTAACGATTTCAGGTATGGGGGTTGGTTTACTAATTAGTTTTACACTTCTTCGTTTCTCTAAGAAAAGATGATTCAGCTGTTATAAGCGTTAATTTAATACTAATGTAGCTTTGTTCTAATTTAGAACTCGAATCATGATATCTATTTCGTTTGCGGAGAGGCTTTCTCTGTCTCTCTGTGTCTTCTTCCTCCTTGCCGTGGCCGAGAAGACATACAAGCAAAGATTTTTGTATTCAAAACTCTTCTCGAGACTCACATCAACGCGGAAATCTAAAAAGTCAGGAATTCCACACTTTCGACTCAATAAAGTACGGAATATTAAAACCTGGCTTTCAGTTCGGTCTTATCTTCAGGTATTATACTAAGTTATTAAATATTTTTTATTACATGTGAATTAGAATTTTTGCTAGTACTGTGCTAATGTTTGTGATTGGATTGTGGATTGTTGCAGAGGAGAGGCCCACAGAGGTCCGTGGACACGATCGTCTCGGCTACTTTCATTGCAACACTCATACTCATTTGCTTCTTGTCAGTAGAGTTGCTCAAGGTAAATTGTCCAATTGTACGAAACGAAACAAGTTGCCAGTTCTCCGATTAGAATTCCATTTATTGTAAATGAGCTTTCTTTAAACTCGATATTGATCTGATCTAGGACTCAACCCGAATGTATTATCTGTACAACCTGGAAGTCATTGCCTGGTCTCTTTGTTTGGGAATTTATCTGATGAGGTTCATGACTTTGGGTTCCAGAATCAGTCAGAAGTACCGGAATCTCTCTGTTATTATTACGGAGCAGGTATTGAATGTCTCAACTGTGACTTTCTTGCAATCTAGATGTGTTGGTGACTTACTGTTGTTTATTATTGTCATTGGTCATAGCTGAATCTCTATCTCAAAATGGAGCAGAAACCCCATAAAAAGGATGAATTGTTGGTTGCCAATAACGTTCTCAAACTGGCATCAGAGCTACTCAAGGTAAGTGATTACTGGTGTTTGCTAACATTTTTAGTTACTTGTTTTGTATAAATCCATTGCTGAAGTGAGTTTTTTGTTGTTTTCTAGGAACTTGAAGATCCGTTTAAAATCTCCAGTTTTGCGAGTAATCCTTACTTTTATAACCTGACCCGACTCGTCATTCTCTCAGCTTTCAGCGGTGTATTAAGTGAGATTCTTGGCTTCAAACTAAAATTGTATAAAATTAAACTGAAGTAGAAGAATGATCAAAGAAGATTTGGCTATGGAACAAATTCTGATCAAGGAGGTAAACTCAGGAAAGTAGTAAGCCATCCCATCCCAGATAATTGTTCATATCCTTCTAACTCTAACCGGAAAAGAAGCTTTGAAATTGCAAAACAATTATTATCTAGAGGAATTGCGTCAAAGGTGTCTCCTCTACTTATCCTTATTACTTTAATATATATCTATTTTTTCTGTTGTCTTTTGACACTGTGTCCTGGTTTGACCATAGCATGCAGGCTTAGGATCAGTTTTTGATGCCACTCGGCCACTTCATCGCACCGAATAAACGGTTATGGGATTTTATTTTATTAACTAATTGTAGGCCCTGGAGTAATGAGAAACTAGTGTGATTACGATTATGGGAAAAGAAACGCAAAATCAAAAGCGTTAATATCGTGAACTATTAATTACTGTGCCGTGCCATGTCCCAGTTATGAGTAAAGGTGGAAGTTTTACTAGTTGGCGGTCAACCTCATTTTGTTAGATTTATAACCTTGCGTCGTTTACATTTCAGTTCAGTTGGCTAAATGAATTCGATTCATTGGAATATATTATTTAATCAAAATCGGATATACGGGCTTTCTATCATTAGAATGGTAAACGGTACTCTCTTTATTATACTTTTCTCATCTCCATCACGTTTCAAGACGTATCCGTTTTTATATTTTTCGTCCGAATTTTGAAGACTAATGCTAATTCTTGAGTGAAACGGATACCTGAACTGTTTCGGTTATTGTTACTGCATGCGTATTTTTCAAGGATTCCACTACTATCATTATCATTCAGATCAATTCAGAATACGTATACCATGTACTATGTGTACCTTGATATCATATAAATAATGAGCTAATTGTTGTATTAGTTATTGTATGTATATGTATGTTGCAGTGAATGTGTGGACTCAGGGATTGCGCATATTGCATAGCCGCAGCAAACCCAGACTCAGGGATTATCGGGATTATGCATATAATCTTATAGTTCGGATATTCACTGCAACAAGTATAACAAGTATGAGTATAATTATTAGGGAAAACTACTTATATATAATGTATTAAGTGCATGTAAGAAGGCAACCATGATAAATTATGGTGCAATAGGCGTACCTACTCGGACTATGCGTAACTCTCTAGTTATACCTGTAAAAATCGTGATAATGCATTAAAAATAACTGGAGATCAGATTACTGGTTTTATTTTTAGTTCGGTTTATTTATCTAGAGTTTATTGTTTTTCCATTCACCTCGGCAAGGTTATCTCAGTGTTTCATTAGGTGACAAAATATTTTTCTAAATGAGTTTAATGAGATTTGCAGAGAATCCATGAGGTTTGCTGCAAAATCCAAAGAAAAAGTGGACCATAGTTCAATGGAAACTTTCGTGGACAAGAACCATGTATGGGTATCGGTTCAAGTGTAGCCATGTCAGCCTGTCGGATATAGACAAGGTCATTGTCATTATAGCGAATTACATAATTTCTGCATTAATTAATTTTATCCCGAATCAATTGACCTCGTATTCGTAAAACTGGAGCGGGGCTTTGGGAAGTTTGGCGGGATCCGGTACACAAACTCGGTTCTGGTTGCAGTAACTTCCACTCACACAGCTCCAGTTGAGAACCTTGAAAATAGTGTCCATTCTGTAGAAGTAGTAAATCCCGTTCCGAATCGTTATCTTAGGACCCATCTTCGAGCCTCTCAACGCCGTACGATTTAGAAACGACCGATCCCGCTGCATGTACCGTAAGTACTCCAGAAGATTCGCCTCTTCTATCACATCCCGTGGGTAGCAGGCGTTATGTACTGGGATCTAAAGAAACCAACTAATATTAATACCATTTATGATTAATAACTGGAAGCCTTGATGTTCTCCTCATACTTCACACATTTCCAGGAACTCCGTGTCGCTGGGTTTCCGTGTCCACTGGACCAGGGATGTCCCGGGGTAGTAGGCTTTGCTACCGGCTCCGGCGTAACGCGTTCTTCGGATATAGTAACAAATATCTCGTAGTTGCTGGAAGACGGACTGGGTTTGGAGACTGCTAATGTTCCCGTCGGCAGCCATGTCCTTCACCAACTGCTTCCATTTGATGGCAGGCGGATGAGCTTTGTCGTTAGACTCCAACCCGTCATCGAAGCAAATGGGGCTCGTGTCATGGCTGCTGCACCGGCCAGCCTCACACGATAATCCTCTGAGACGGTTTTGGTATTCCTTCAAATTGTCCACTCCTATCTTCTGGTCTACTTTGACTGGGACTTTAGACCCAATTCCTTGTGCTCCTACTTCTTTAACCAAATGATTTTCCAAATTGAATAATTCGATCCCATCCGGGTAGCAAGCTCGGCCGTTTCTAATCCGACAGAAGCGAATAGTCTTGTTCCTCCCGTCCGGCAGAAGGATCGTGGACTTCGAGTTGAAGAAGTGCTCATGGACTCGCGTCTTTGCCATGTAATAGCAGTCAGGGTCGGTTATCATTTGCATGGCCCTCCCATATGTCAGGCCGAGGGGCAATTGCTGAATCAAACTAAGCATCAACAGGGCTTGACTCTCGAATCGAAACTTACGCATCATTGTATTTCGGTAGGAGAATTCAGTTTATCGATTACGGCTAGGCTTACAACCTTTCCAAGCTCGATGTGCTCAATTTAAGTTCCACCCCTTGACCCAATCAGAGATACCAACATCCAATACATTTCACACAAGCGTATAGAATTTTTTTTTAAAGTTGTTATTTTTTTTTTTTAAATAAATACGATTGTTTCAATGATTGCATATAACTGCTTATTGGGCATTGCCATATTAACGCCAAATCTAAGCTACATTGATGTTACACGTATCTTTACTCGTGTCGGCTTGCATTGGTGGATGGTTTGTTGAGGAATGCGGCTGATTACAACGCTTAGTAATTATTACCTCGATTTTATTTAGAAAGGTGCACTGAAAACCAAGATGCTGAAATTTTAATGCTGAGGTGTAATTTAGACTTGTTTAATTTTGTAAAAATAGACTGGAGACGCCTATAACTAGCATGATATTTGTGACCAAGCTAAAGCTTTCCCTCTGCTTCACTCCAGAGGTGTATTCGTAGACCTTCCAGACCCTTGCCTTCCGTTCTCCTTCAGCACAGGTCAGAGTCTTACTGTCACAAATCCCAGATTCACAATTCCAGGACATCATGATAAGGGACAGGTTTGCATTCTTGGGTGGACTTTGGTTGTCCTTGATGGAATTATCAAGAGAATTCGGTGCAAGGACACGCGCATTTTCCATATGTGTTTTGAAGTCAGTAAATTCCTCCGCGTTTTGAGGATAGCACTTGGCACCAGCTAATTAAATAACATTAAATACATATTGAAATGTAATGATGTCCAGGAACGAGGACATTTTAGAACATTGCCGTAATTTACCTGGAAGCAGACAATGACCAATGATGTATTCATCTGAACCGTTGATGACAATTACCCGGGCGGGGGCTGGGAAGGCTGGCTTGTTGCTGGCACTGAACCGTTCATTGTAGTAATTACAATTGACCTTACTGAGTTCCTGTTGATTCTGTTGCCAACGCTTAATACGGACCATTCCGCTCTGAATCTCGGCATATAGAATCCGAGGAACGCCGTTAGACTCCCGTGTCCCAGGTGCGCAGAGCATGTCTGCCGCACAGGCCCCGCTCTTACAGCTAAATCCCCGATAGCTCTGATCGTATTTGGCCAAGTCCTCTCGGAAATTCTGTTCCACTTCGGTCTTTCCGGTGATGGGCTTGACGCGCGGAAGCTGCGGCGTCGTTTTCAATCCCCAGTACCCTACACTAAGGCGTTCTTGCAGAGCTGTGTATTCTTCCACATCCGTGTTGAAGCTGTCTGGGAAACACCTGTAAAATTGCAATCAGACAGACGACAGAAAGCTTAGCCATAAGTATTTTACTGGTGTTGATTCTCAAAGAATTAATTTACTTTTCTCCATCCTTGATAACGCAGAAATCCACATTGTCATGCGTTATCACTTCCGACCCATGTAGAGCTATGATGGACACGTTCATGGGTTCATAGGACGTCGAAGGTCGAGTTCTGATAGATTCCAAATGCTTGCAGGTCATGGCACCTTGACTTGGGGTGATTAGGCAGGAGATGACGAACAATAAGAAAACGTTGAATGAGAATGAATTTCTCTTTCCCATTCTGGTTACAACTATTTGAAGAAGTACTCAAGTACAATATAAATTAATTCGGTGTAATGCCTGAAATTAAATGATATTATTGAATGAATTTTACTCTTTTTTAAATTAAATACTTCACGTGCTTTTCGCACATTATTTACGTTCGTAAAAATGACACAACAGGGACAGGTTGCCATGTTCGCATTATTATGTGAACTGCAATTTCTTTATGGCAGGGGAATTCGCTTTATAGCGTCTGTTGACAGGCTACTAAAGCAGCTGCGATTAATTAATGCTGTGCGCGCGAAGTGCGGAATTCCATTTTATTCCATTCAATTGGAAAAGTCTGTTTTTAGTGCATATTCTACATTTTCAGTGCATCGAAAATTGCCACCCATTAAGAACTATATTGGAATCAACGTTTTATTTTTCTTGGCTTAAAAAGAAATTCCAGAAAAAAAAAAAGCTCCAGCTTATTGCAGAATTTGCATGAATTGAATATATATGGAATTACAAATAGACAATTTGATTAGTAAATGATAACTGATTGAGTCCAGAGACAGAGTCCCATTCCAAAGATGAGACATTCGAGAGATACCGTTGACATGGTCAGGGATGAGCTCCTGTCAATCTTATAAAGTTTGAGGACTTTAGGTTTCCTGGTGCCGTTGAAGTACTGGCACGCGCCTGTGATCTCACAAATTCCACTGTAACAAAACCAATCTATGATCTCCCTCCTCAGAAAGAGGTGTCGTGAACCCTTGAGCTTATACGGCACCAAGTTTTTTGACTCGTCCTGTTCAGCGGGGGTTAGCGGAACTTCCGGGTCCGTGAGATTTCGCTTGGGCAGAAGTCCCTTATCATTGTCGTAGTAATCGGCAAAATACTTACTACTACCCTGAAACACAAATTCAAATACGGGATTACTTATGTACCGACCACTACTGACTGCTTTTGTAGAACTCATAACACGGTTGGGCATACCTCAGATTCGTTGAACGGGAAGCAGTGCGCCCCTCCAGGAACGAAGCAGACGGCCACGTCGAGTATCTGTCCTCCTGGTTTATGCTGAATTAAACCCCGTCTATACATAAAAGACTGCTTACGTGCAAACTCTAACGTAACATCTCGTTTCTTGCCAATCGTCATCTGACAAACTTCCTTAAGGGTGGGAACTGAGGCTATGTCCACATTCATTAGGCGCAGCCTTTCCTACTTGGAAAAATTAAGATATGATTTCTAGTCTGTAAGTACCATGAAAAGCATGGGCAAATTCGTTCCTAGTCAATACAAACCTGGACGTCACCATAGTTGACTGTCTCAGGCGGAGGTGTCACTTCTGCACAGGCATATTCCTTTCCGTTCTTCAGCAGAAGGCAAATACCACTCCTACATATCAGAATTCAGGCTGCGAGTGGGTTAAATTTTTTATCATTGACATAATTTTAAGACTATACCGGCAAAAGAGATTCCTGATATCAGAGGTGATATCGTTCATCCGCTGGGTCAAATCCTCATCGAAGATTTCATCACTCGTAAAGTTCTCGGTTTTGTCTTTCCGGGGTGGAAGTCGCCCGATTGTTTCGAGTGTCAAATTCAAATTAGGGTCAGCTAAAATCCTTTTCAGGTAGATTTCGAAGTACTCTTTTGGATACTGGTTGATGTCCTGGCTAAGACAGAGCTCATTGGCCTTTACGAGACATATGCTCACATTCTTTTTCAGGGATCCCATCAAAAACGTCATTTCAACTTCCTCGAACTCTGTACCAGTTTTGAGATCAAAGCCATCACAAGGGGGATTCGCGTAAATCAACGAAACCAAACCCAGGATTGTGATCAGGACGAGATTCAGTCGGCATCGAGAAATAACTATACTGCTAATGGCGATAAGCGTGAGAAGCGAGATGACTTGGACCCTTCCCGTGTCGCTCTTGAACACTTTCAAGAGTTGTGGAGATCTTGGTCCAGGCAGACAGCGATCTGTTTTCCTATCGCAACGACCGGAAAAACAAAACAAGTTCTTCGTGGGGTTATCGTAATAGTAATTCTCCTTCCGCCCTGCATCTGTTCGGGACAGAGTTTTTGGGTCGCGTCGACGGTGTTTCTCAATTGGAGTGGTTACGCCAAACTTCCTGAATAAGTACTCGTCGAATACCCGAGCCTCCGTAATGTTACTCGGGAAGCACTTCGTTCCTTCAAGGAGAACGCAGATTGGAAACGCTAACAGTGGACCACCGCGCTTGAACATGATCATTCCTTTTCCTGGCGTATAATTCCCAGCGGCATAGTCCGGACGTAGGAGCTGAATTGTTTCCCTACATGCGTCAGACTTTATGTACCGTGCCAATTCGTTATATCTTCGCCAAACGTCAAAGAAATTAATTGGCTTATTCTGAGCAGATCCTGAGGCGCATTTGAAGCTTTCATCACGCCGAGGAGGAGATATTCCTGAGTAGTGATCCACCATGCACTTCCCACTCTGACAAAACAGGGACTTGATTTCCAATTCCATTTCCTCATATTGTTTCGCGTACATCTTATTAAACGGAGTGTCGGCTAAGGCTCCGGACACCTTGTCTCGTGCTGGAGCCTCCTGCATTAGGTCCCAGTGATTGGTATAGTTCTTCCTGAACACCGTTCGGAAATGATGCATCAGTTGCTGAAACTCTGAGTTGAAGTCCGCGTCGCCGACGTACATGGGGCTGAATAAAGAATAATTATTGCTCTTTACAGAATGTTTCACTGTAAAGCACTGAAATTGTTTCATCCTATATGTTTCAACGTAGCGTTGACATTTTTGGGTTATGCAAGAAATAACTTCACATTATTTTGAATGTTTAACCTAACCGAACAATCATTAAGCAAACCACACTTTGAGACTGTTTGAGTGCATGTAACCAGTCGCATTACATCATAATATGGAAAGATATGTTCAAGGTCCAAGGGCTTACAAACATTCCGCTCTATCTACAATCATGCAAAGCGACACGTTGACAGTCGAATTGTTGTTGAAAAGGTAAATCTCTTTGGTAACTTCTTGGTACTGGCCCGCAGTTCGGACCGGAATTGGTGGTTTGTTGTACGGATCTGTCGGGTCCAATATTTTTGTTTCAGCTAATTTGCAGGGTGTAGTTTGGTAAATGAGTAGAACGATCAGCAGAAGAACTATACAAATTCCTTGTCGAACTCTAATTCTGCTGCTCTGATCCATGCTTTCTTGTTACAAAAATGGAGTCATACCCTATCTACGACTTAACGTAGCATTATGTCGGAATGTCGGAATATAAAATATTTCCACTAAAGAAAGCGTGAACGAATTAGTTACATTTACTACAGGAAAATTTGCTCGTGCTCGGTAACAAAACAACATGGTGTTTGGAATCGTGACTCCTCTGCGAAGCGTCCATAGCAACTTTATTACCCACTAATGCTGGAATCTTAAATATAAAATCTTAGCGCATAATCCGAGCGAGCGTCCGAGCGTCCGTCACGTCCTGTAAACAAGTCTATCAACACAGTAGTGCACACCGGCACGTTGACATGCCAACAATTACACACCACGAATTCAAAATTGGAATTCATTGTTTTAATTTTTTTTTTGAAGAATTAACATATAAGCTGTAAACAACTGCAGGCGACAACGCGACGGGCCATGGTTTCCATGGCTGCACAGGCTAGTAAGAAGAAACTTTGTTTTACTGTTCAATTTTCCGATTGTATCACGTATTTACAAATAATTTGAAGAGTACTGTTTGTGAATGCCATTTTCTCATCATGATAAGGGCGCAATCTTGGCTCGGATCGGATTCTGCATGTCATCGTAGAATTGCCACTACACTCATTACCAGTAACACTGCTGAGAGAACTGGCTGAAAGTGTGGTACAGAACTTAGTACTAAGTAGGATTTGAAGACAGTGGATTTCCTATCCCCGTTAGTACATTTGCCGTTAGCACACTTGCCCGAGTAACAAAACCAAGATTTAAATTCCATGGTGATTCTCAGATTTTTTTTCTCCTTCTCTTTCTGTTTCGGATAAGTCGGTCTCTTTAGACGTGGATTCTTAACGATGGATGGAAATCTTCGCTCCTCAAGTTTATCCAGTGGGATGACTCCGCTCCCTGGTTGACCGTAGTAGTGCTCGAATACCTTCACCTCTGCTTCTGAGTTTGGAAAGCATCTGGAAAAATTCAATGAGTGGATGTGAGCTTGCGAATGGGTCATCGATTGGGTTGGTGTCATGCTCAATAGGGTCGTCTTTAAGTCAAGTTCGTGGTCACCGGACCAGACATAGTGACAGTGATTTTAATTGATCGTGGGTGGAAGGTCATAGTGATGAAGTTGGTGCAAATATAGAAGAATGGAATTGTATTCAAAGAGCTTACTGGCCACCCCCGCTAATAACACAGAGTTTGACCGTCTCGACTGGGCCTCCTTCGGTTCGTTGGAGTTGACCCACGTCTGGGTTATACTCTTTTGCGTAATAGTAGGCTTCGGAACGAATGCTCCCGATCGTCTCTGTGCAGATATTTTCGATGAGGCGGAACTGATCAATTTCTTTATTGAGCTGGGACACTTTGTCCTGATAAGCTGTAAGCTGAATCGGTGAATCTACTGCACTACCAACTTGACACCAAAAGGTTCGCGTAGCCTTATCATGGAGGACACACTTCCCACTCTCTGCAAAGCAACGAAACGAAACGGAATTATTTGATCATTGAACCTCGGTTTGAGGTATATAAATTCTTATTGAACTTACTGCAGAAAAATCCCTTTAGTTCGAGCTCCAGATCGTCTAAACGCTGTTGAAACTTGTCATTAAATTTGGAATTTCCTTTGGGAAGACCATTCGGCTCGCGTATTGGCAGTTCTCGTAAATTATCCAGAAAGACACCCAGCTTGACTAGACTTTCCTTGAGCATGTAATACTCCGTGGTGCTGGTGTCCTGGTTGAACTGCATTGGACTATTCAATAAATGTGACAGTTAGGTACCTTATGCCGTATCACTACAATGATTGCTACAATTGAACGGAACACCATAAATATAAATAAATGTAACAATATGTACAAGCATTCTGCTAAATCGGTCACGATACAAGTCGGAATGGTAGTCTCATTGTTTTTCCACACGAGCTTTCTAGTTTTATTCGAGAATTCTGCTGCATGGCGAGACGCTGATTCGGCACAGGTTAATCCAGAGGCCGTGCCAGTGATCGTTACTGCTAGTAGAGTCAGAAGTATAGTCTGAAATATGGAGAACTGAATAGGTTGGAAGACTGCGTGGAGCACCATTTTCCGCCAGTATTTATACTTATCCAGCCGGTATTGTTAAGGTCGCACTCGAATCCATTGTACCAAGTGACATTACCACAATATTTCCACGGTTGGTGCTACTCACGGCGGCTACACTATGGGTTTGTTCTAGGTTAGGTCTGCTGGTACTGGTGAGCTCATTTCGCATTTTGTAAACAAAAAAGTTCGTCCAGCAGTTCGGGACGTGACCCTGCATGGCAACAGTGACACCAAGTTTGGAATTTTTAAATTAATTCATTTGATTTTTTATTTATTTTGAACTTTTCTGACGGCGTAATACAGCTGAGGATTTTGTATGCGATTTTGCATTTCGGGACGTGTTCAGTGTGCGCGCCATGGTTGCCATGCAGGGTCACGTCCCAAACTGCTGGCACAACTTTTTTGTTTACTTTTTGCGGAATAGGCTCGCGGCGCCCAAACAAGCACAACTCAAATTACCCTGGGCTCACCTGTACCAGGCAGCGAGGACAAACCTACAGTGGAAGCACCTTGGTGCTATACCTATACATGCAAGGTTCTTGTGTCTTCTGCTACTACTGTTTGCCCAAAAAACAAGGCGAGTTCTATTTTTTGATAAACATATCAAAATCCAATGCATAAAAAGTATTTCAATTCCCATGGTAACAGGATTTCTTGAGCCGTATTGTTATTTTCGACGAACAGGAGATTTGTTGATGAAGGATCTGCTGCATCCCGGAGTATTATTATTGGGAGATCAAATACGGTGCAAGGCAAAGACGGAACTATCCTAGTATCTCACCGAAGCCCTTGATACGTACATTACTAGGAAAATATTCATTGTTGCGGGAAAGACTCTTAAGGGTCCTTAAGGGTCCCTAACGAAATGTCAAAAGTTAGGTATATTGCTATGGCACTTGCTATAATTACCATATAATTACATATGACTACCCCCAATTTGGGTGTAAACAAGCAAATCAAGACACAGTGATGAGTCCCTATACTAGGATAGTTCCGTATCGTAATATCAAGAAGATTCTGTTCCACGAAGATAAGTTTTTGTGTTTGCTTTTTACTTTTTACTGAGGTGGACTGGTTGTAACCCGTGGCGCCGGTTGTAACCCGTTGCGCTGGTACTGATTGTTTACGTAAA